>NW_010586201.1:103319-125548 GCF_000705375.1 Tinamus guttatus | reverse complement strand
GCTGTGGGAGGAGAGGAGAGTTGCCTTGTGTCTCCGATTTCACTTTAAAAAGCAAAAGCAAAACTTGAGCGTAGTCCTTCTGAACTGCAGTGTCAAAATACATACCAAAATGGTGCCGTGGAAATATTCGGAGTGCTAAAAATAGGCTGGCATTTGAATAGCTGTGGAAAAGGGAAACATTCCTCTCCAAAGCCGGCATAACCAAAGCTGTTTGTTTTACATACTCTTATTTCCACACAGGACTGTCCTTAGCACCCAGATCTGTGAGCTGCCTGTGGGGCGATGTGAGCCCCGATCCCACGGCAGGGCAGTTCCCGGCGTAACCGGAGCCGGGTTCCCACTGCTGTCACCTGTCCTCCTGGCGAGGCCTCCAGCCCAAGCGTCACCACCAGCGAACTGGAAAATGTTTGTGCTGAAGGAAACTATGAAGGGTGAGTTAATGAGAACAAAAATCACAAGTCAGAGCAGCCCCGGGGAAGAGACAACTGGTATCGTCATACTGCAGCCTCTGATATTCTTCCGCGTTATTTTAAAGGCAGAACATGCGGCTTTATCATGGCGAATGATGCGTTCACCATGCTCTCGGTGTCCCATGTTGGTGCACTTGCCCTTTGCTTATTTTCTGTCCCTGAAGTCACACTATGGCAAATCACACACTAATATGTAAGTCCCTGCAACATCCTATCACAACAAAGCAAGGAGACCTAAGAAGCACTTGTTTTTCTGACTGAACTGTAAGTAGCAATGTATTTCCTATACCTCTTCCATCAATGTTCATCTTTAAATATGACAGACTTATGATACCTCCTATAGAAACATTGCAAAGGGCCACAGAGCACAGGGGTAGTACATGTGCCACATTACAGGCCTGGGAACTAATGCTAAAAGGAGTGATGAGGACAGTGCTGTGTGAACACAGCGGAAAGGCGAAAAAGCAGCAGATAAATTTCTTTTTTTTTTTTCTTTTTTCTTCTCTGCTTTAAATCTCAAACCTCTTGTATGCCACATTACTAGCAAAAGGTAGAGCCTGGCTGTCTCCTATGGTACTTTACATGATCGTTATGCATGTGCTTCAGAACAAAGCCACCTTTGTGGCAGATGACTGTAACCGCCGCTTCACGCTTTTTCAAGGCCCAAAGCTTCCCCATGCTCTTTCTTGCGGGTCTGCCTTGCTGAACTCAAGCCTGGCTTTTTGCTGCCTGCCTAAGGTGGTTTCTCTGTGTGCAGGGAGAATCATTTTGAAGGGCTTGCTCCGAAGTGCACTGGAGCAAGGTGGGGAAGCACAGGCAAGGGGACAAGATAAGCTGTGCAAACAGAAAGAGCAGTTCAATTTTCTCCAACTCTATCTCATGTCAGCTGCAATTCTGCTCTCCCTGGGCAATTTTACCATAATCACGATAGGAATATGGAAAATAGGAAGTGCTGGAGCACACGGCCCCACCTTGAAGCACAGAAAAAAAGGAAGAAATGTGCTCGCTTGGCCATAATATATAGAAAAAGGCTTCCTCTGCTTGTGCTCGTGAGCTTTCAGTGACTTGTTGCATTCCTCTAGCTAACACTCACAGCAAGAACTTACCATCCCTGTTCAGGCACACCACTGAGATGCTTTTGCTTAGCAAGCCCGTGGCTGAACTGCAGTTTGGGCTTCTTGTGCTCGTTCACAGCCCGAGGCGTGAGAGGCAGCAGGAGCTCACGCGCCTGCCGGCGTGTGCAGGACGGCACCTGAGCACCGTTCCTGCCAGTGCTGCGGAATAACACAGTCCTCTGTTGGATATTGGGCATTTTTGTGCCTCTTCCTCCTCCTTGAGCATGAGGCTAAATCTGTTTAACCTGGTGGCACTGGATACTTGCAAAATGTTTTAAGGTCGCTCTGTGGAAGGCCATGTATCCTCTGGAGATGCACATTGCCAGGCCAGGGTCCTGGGTAGAAGGAGAAGGGAGCGTGTCCCACAAACGTCTGCGGAGGTGAACAAGCCAAGGGGTGTCCCAGCCCATCTGCAAAGCCCTCGGACGTGAGCAAGCCTCTTCTTTGACCTGCTTTGTAACAACCCTTGGCACCAATGCCACAGCATTCAGGATATTAAAATGCAAAGAAGATGGGTCTCAAAGTATCTTTCTTAGAGAGACTTACCTTCTATATATTATTTTTTATTATTAGACACTTGCATTTTAAGGTACCGATGGGAGGGAAGTTACACCTTGTGAGAAGCATTGCACTGCTCACAAGGGCTGTCTCCTCCTGTGAGCGTGGCGCTTGCTGCGCGTTTTGGCTTCTTGGCATGCGAGCGGGGCTAGGAGAGGCCGCCGTGAGCCGGGGCCCCGGGGCGGCTCTGCAGGCAGCCGGCACGGTCAGTCTTTCCATTTCATAAATATGGCAATAGCGTTTGCACAAGGTCAGAGCCAGGACTAAATTCCACTGCTCAAATAGGAGCGAGCCGAGTTTCATTCACCCTCGGCCCTTCCAGCTCCGTGTCAACGCCGTTTGTTAAGGGTGACCTGTTACGGGTGACCTCGGAGCTGCCCTGGAAACCAAATTCACTTGCTATCTCCCTTGCAAGCTTGCGAAAGCAGCTCAAATGCAGCTAGTGCCCATGTCTGTGGATCTGCTGCTCACTCCAGCCGCCGGGCAAAGCGATGAAGCCCCGGCAGCGTGTGGCACCTTCCCCTTCAGAAAGCAAGAAACTGCCAAAAGGCTTCTCTTTGGCTCAGAGAGGAAAATGCTGTTTCCCATATCTGGAAGTTGCAAATAGGCTCAAGTGTTTGCCAAAAAAACCCCCGGCAATTAGAGGCTCTGCTCATCCATGTGCAGAAGAGACAGAATTGTGGCATCGTAAGGCAGTTTTTAAAGCCTGGCATTTTTACAGCTCTGAGCACATGCTTTTGCAACTCGAACAAGGGAGTGAAAGAACAGTAAATACTCTCTGCTTGTATGTTCGGTACGACAATCAAACATTAAAGGAACATTCATCTCTCTCCACTACGTCTTTCCCAAATCGCATAGAAAAGACTTAGTTTGGAAGATCTGAACTATGCCAAGGTTGCTCAGGTTAGTAAATTATGGCAAATCGACTGTCTATCTGTACAGCAACTCTGTTGAACATGGGTGTGAAAGGAGGGCAGACACAAAAACCTCCTGCCCAGAGTTGCTAGTTTTTATGGAGTTCAGAGGAGGAAGTCACGGGGCAAACACACATTTTATTTGAGTGATGAAGCTGCCTCCCTTCTGCGCACCGGCGTGCAAGATCTGCGAGGACTGGCCCTATGGCTGAGGCTAAGTGAGCACTCGCACATTTATCTCTGGTGGAACAGCTGAGAGAGTCATTTGAGGTCATGAGGTTTCGAGTCGGGAGAACATGCGCTGAAATAATAAAACAGCTTTCTGCCTTATGGGACAGCGGATCACGTTGGACAATAAGAGTTTAAAATCTCAAAGCTGTTTGGGTGAATTAGACAGCCTTGTCTTTATGCTGGTTTGTATACCTCAATAAAACTATTCTCCCCCTTTGCTATACAGAAGCCTGGGCTCAGTAAAACTTATGTTGCTCCTTCCCACATCTTTCTCTGTTCCTCACTTAAATTTTGATGAAAGGTGAGAATGTGCATATATACTTTCTAAAAATAATGTTGAATTTATATATGCCAGGCCATGCGCTACTTGGAAAGCCCTTAGAGTCAGCTGCTGATAGGGAGATAGGTGGGCAGGCGGCTTTCTTCTCTCTTTGCTTTTTTTTTTGCTTTTTTTTTGGGGTGCTTTTTGGGACTACAGCACAGAATTTCTCAAACTATCAAATAATTCTTTTTTGAGAATAGTTCAGATAAATTCTGCTGTGATACATGCATAAATAGGAAGAAGTTGTTTTCAGAATGGAAGGTGGTAAAATTTACATGAAGAAACACAGATGTTGAAAACTGACCCCAGAAATCTGGTAGTTCATTACTGTAAAAGTGTAGAGCCACTGTAATCCCAGCCTATAGAAGCAAATTTTGAGAAAAAATAAGCAAATTACATCCAGTTCCAGTTCCTGTCACTTACACTACCAAAGAGATATTTCCTTCCCTAAGGAATTGTCAAGTCTAGATAAGGACTGATGAAAGCACAATACAATTTAGGTAAGCCAAGTATCTGGTTAAACTTTAAAACGTACCTGCAGAATTGCCAGGTACCCAATTGCTTTGAGCAAGAATATGCATGTCCAACACACATCAGGGATACCTGCTCACCGCTGTGCGCTCTGTTCCCTCGGTGTCTCTTCGCGGGGCCCTCAGGCCAACCTGGAGTCTGTTGGCTGCGTGTTTGCGTGCGCAGCCCCCTCGGTGCCGGCACCGCGTGTTCACTGACGGCGCCCTCGGCGGCCTCTATCAATACGGTTGCTTTTACTTACAGGCCATGCAAGATCTTTTTAGACACTGAGATGATAAACATCGCAGAGAGCCTGTTAAGTAGCAGCGTTCGCCTCTGGTGAAAGCGCTAAGAGAGGAGGAGCTATGGTGATCTCCACGCAGCATAAACAGAGCTATCTTCAAGGGAGAAAACATCCATCTCCTGGCTTGCAGGAAGGGTGGGAATTGCAGTGAATTAACTTCCTCTGTTTGCATCATCATGGGCTTAATGTGTTTCTATAATGAGTTTATAAAGAGATGTTCAGATGCCTACAAAAAAATTTCTTCTTCTATTTTCTTTTCTAAATATGTTCTCATTTACCAGACTGAGCCTTTAGCCAGACTCTGAAGTTTTTAATGAAAATTTTGCCTAAATAATAAAGTTAATAGTGACTTCAGGTTTTGGCCCTGGATAAAAACAAATGTTCCTCCTGTGGCTGAAGAAAAAAAAATCAGTTGATGTGAAGCATCTATGTGGTCACTGACACAATAAATCATTTCAGAAATCCCTGGCCACTGATCTTTTCATTGCTGCTCCTGACAGCACCAAGCAGAGCCCTATAGTTTGAAAAGGACATAATACATGCTTTAGAAAGCCCTTAATTATGCAATTTCTTTTCCAGCGCAACTCTGCCAATTCCTCATATGACTAATGCATGTTTTTAAGAGAGCCTCATATCGGGACCCCCTCGTGTGAGACACCCATACACATAAATACAGGTAAGCTGGAGTACTACATCGCAAGTTCTGTCAATGACTGCTCATGGGTCTTGCCTGCTATTGCCTTCCCGAAACCTCTTCAGGGCACAGTTTTATTCTCCTGGGTGCTGTATACCTACATTAATAGAAGTGACCAGCACAGAAGAAAAAAAAATCCCAGAATAATCTGCTGAATTTTTTCTCTTTGTTGAGTTTGATATTTTGCTCCCTGATTGTTTTAGCATCTCTGCATGGTGGCGACTGACTTCCTCTGGGTGGGTGAGGTGGAACAGCTTCCTACACATTTTCTGGCTCTTCTAAAGAATACGAAAGGAGATGCCTCCTCCAAAGCGCAGGAACATCCTGCTCCATGAAGACTCTGGGCGCACCATGTTTGTCAGCTCATCCTGGCCACACATGTGCTCTCCCAAGGATGAGCCCTTGGGAGATACAAAAGGCAGAGAACAGCAGGACTGGCCGAGCTGCACAGTATCCTCGCCTCGCCGAGACGTTCAGACAAGATGCATGAGGTGCTACCAGAGAGGATAGACATGTCACTAGACCAAAATCTACGATTTTTTTCACACTACTGAAGGAAAATGCTGTGGATACTTCTATAAACTAGCCTTTTATAGAAAGCATGACATCAAAAAGATGATTTTTTTGATGTTTTTAAGCAGTTTGGGAGGGCATTGTAACTCTGTTGGTAGCCTGTTACCACCATGCAAGGGCTAGCACTTCAGCAACAGGGAATCTTGCTGCCCAGGAGAACTGCGATGGCTTTTGAAAGAGACTGAAATAATTTATTTCTCAAATATATTGGAGGAAAAAATATATAGGTGCTATTTTTTTTCTTTGCTGGTGACCACAGCTTTACACAACAGGGAAGGAAGGAAGTGAAGAAAGCGGCTTGTCTTGCTCTGTGAGAAGGGGATCTCTTGAAACGTCTCTTAGGGTACTTAGGCAAGCACAGCCCTTGGCATATGCAGAATATCCTGGGCAACACCAGTCATAACTCAGGGTGTTTGTTTCCCCTTTTAAATACAGCCCCAGTATGCAAACACTGGGCATACTGAAGCAGGAGAAGGCCTTGCCAAGCGGCTGCCCTAAGTTATGTTTGTTTTATGAACCAGATTTATCTGTGCCCAGCTCACATGGAGATAAGAGTAAGGTTTACCTGCCCTGTACCACAGTTGAATTAATTGCACATGCTTATTAGCTAAGTTGTTCATAGACATTTTTTTCTCCTGTCTTAAGATGCATTTATGGCCAGAGGGGAGAAGATGCAGAGATGCCATGTTCTGAATCCTTGTATCTGCTCCTTGAAGGGAGTCCAGTTTGATGGCTTTTATGGAGAAATCTCCAGGTCAGCTGTTCATACAGGATGTTTTTCCACAGTACTGGGATCTGTTTCCCTAAGCCTTTCCGCAGGCTCCCTTGAGGCACTGGGAGAGGTGTCTCTTCAGGTCAAGCTGCAAAGCCAAATCATTCCTACCGGCAAGTCTTTCCCGGTGGCCATAAGAGTGGGGAGAGAGACGGGAGAGACCCGCAAAGGTTCTCCCAGCACTGAGCACATTTTCGGCTGTTGCCATTTGAAGTTCAAAGCTTTCTGCCTGGCAGCTGAGCAGGAGGCTTTCCAAAACCCGCAGGAGGCTGGGAAAGCGTCCAGCAGCACACAGAGCATCCCGGCGCAGACAGCAGAGCTGGCAGGCGAGCGCGTGCGGAAGGGACCCCTTTTGTCAGTGCCAGTCGCTGTTTCCCAAACACCCACCCTACCCTGCCGTAAAAGACCACTCCTCACCTAGCATATGAGCCTCTCTACCCGGCCGAGGCAGCTCCAGGCCCTTTTTAACAGGCAATACTTCCTATGAACCATACTACAAATTGCAAACGGGCTTATTGCAGGGATAACGACTCATCACGAGCCTGAATTTCACAGGACCAGATCTTATATTTCTCCTTGAAGTCCTTGCTACTGCCTTGTTCCTGCCAAATCCCTTTCTGCCTAGCTCCTGCTCTTACATTCAAACTCCATTTCCTGTGGCTTTGCCTTGGCTAGGTTTTGGGCTCTTTTTTTTCCCTTCTTAATCCCTCAGCCTTCTTTTGCTTTTTTTTTTTTTCTTTCCCCTCTCAAGCTTGTGACAGAGCTTGCATAAGCAGACTTCTGCACAGCACTTCAGTGGCAATGCCGTGGGTCTGCCCAGGGCCAACCACTTGCGTCTGCAAGCCTGGGGAGAGGCTGAGGGGAACCTTCCACATTTAACTTGGAGCATTGAAATCATTATAATGGACAGTGTTTTCAGAAGCTGCCTTATTTTTATTTTTTTTAATGCTTATTAACGATGATATCTCAAATTGCCTGCAAAATTTCAGGCACAGACTTTGCATGTCTGCAGTATGCATTAAAATCAGTTCTTCCCAAACTTCTGTGGTAAGCAGAGAGTTCAAGACTCTCCTTTGCTTCACTTCTCTTTCCAGAGTGGCTGGGAAAACACCCGCCTTGGAGGAGCAAAGGGCTCCTGCTTATGCCTATCCGTGGAAACCCAAAGGACGCAGGGGGCCGCGTTCCCAGCCGCACGGGCCCGCGGTAGTTAAGCAGCCCTGGCTGCCTCCCCGTCAGCGCGGGCCGGGACCACATACTTTCCTGGTGAGCTGGCCGGGGCAGGTAATGAAGCCGGCGCTTCCCCGTGCAGTGGGAACAGCACCGTTGGGAGCCTCTCCTCCCAGAGGAATGCTGCAGGATCCATCGAAACGAGCCTGCGGTCACCCAGCGTTTCGCAGGTATCCAAGTGCGCACTCAGCACCGCCGGAGCCTGCCAGGGCTTCCCACAGCTCCCGGGCAGGGAGCCAGCGCTCTTGCTCTGGGAGGCAAGAGCCTCCTCGCCGGAGCGAAGAGAAGGTCCTGCCGCTTGCAGGAACGATAGAGCAAAGCCAGAGCAAAGCCAGAGCAAAGCCAGAGCTAAGCTGTCCCTTGTTCCCTCCACGGGAACACGGTTGTGCCAATAAGCACAAGCTGGTCTCTCAGCTAATATCCCATTGATTATTGTTGCTAAACTCCTCCTTGACAGATTAAATATTTGGCGTGCCTCAGAGGAAATGAGGAGCGCTCACTGCGCTGCTGCGTGTAGAAATGCTTCTCATACCTCTGGATCCAGCTTATCTTTCCCAAGGGCTGGGGCACGCCGGGTCTTAGTTACTCTTTTCCCTGGTATGTGGCACCGTATTTCTGCCTTCCTCCGCAGAGGAGGGAGGGCAGAAACTCTCCCCCACACTCAGTCAATGTACTAAAGTTAGAGTATTTCAGATATGTTATTAACGTTAGTGTTATTAATTGTTTTGGAACATATTATTTTACTGCCTTATGATATTTATGGACTTTATTATGAATCATCTAACTAATCCCTTCAGGCATTATTTCCTTTTAAGACAGAGATACATAGTAAATGCTTGAATCTCGGGAGCTGCTAGGAGTTCGGATGTATGTGATGATGATGAGCATTTCCTTCAGGAACTTCATGTTTCTGGGATATTCTTAACATCAAATTCTTGCGTCCCTAGGACATTCAAAACTCCCAGGAGACCTAGGAAAACTGCAGTCCAGCCAGGCCCCTACGTTCCCACAGTCGACTTTCTACACCTCATTAAAGGAGTGATGCAGGATTTATTTCCAGAGCTTCAGCAGCCCAGCACATGAAGGGGAAACCTTGCACAACTGAAACAGTACATGCAGTTAAGGACATACAGCAGTAAGAGCAGGATTTTACAGCAACAGGGAAATACTGCCTAAATTCTTTAACAGGGAAAATATTTTTAAAAGTGACACAAAGCAAATGAGACCAGTCTGGATTCTGCCCGAATCCAGTCGAGATTCCGGAGTCATCAAGGATTCCTCTGTGCTTATCGGACGTGCTGCTCAATCACACCAGGGCAGAGCAGGGAGCTGGTCCTGCATGGCTGCAGTTGCCCTGGAGTGGCTCAGTCCAGCTGCACAGAGCAAAACGGGGTCTGCTGGCATCAAGTACTTTATAGCTCTGTACGCAGAGTGCAGTTTTTACTGGCAATATCTATCAACAGAAAAATCATCTCCTTGGCAATAAAATCTCAGCGTAGACTAGATCTAAATCCCAGCTAAAGTCACGCTTACGTTAACCTGCTTAGTTCACTCTCTGTCCTTATCTCGGCTCTCCTTCACCCTCCCTGCTGCTCTCCTGTGTGCACTTCCATAGCTTCCAAACCTCTTCCCAGATCTGAATCCACCTTGGACTCCTCCCAGTCCTCTTGCAATACTTGCAGATCAAACCAGCCCATTTAAATCTTAGTTTTCTTTCCAACAGCCACTTCCTCTCCTTTCCTATCAGACGAGTTAACAAACCAGCTGCAATAGGAGGCCAGCACAAGCCCAGTTATTCCAGCAGGACAGGTGGGTGTTAGGCAATACTGTTACCTGCTTATTCCTGCCCTTTGTATATTGGAAGAGATAAAATGAGTATAACTGGAGGAGGTGTAATTTTTATTCCTGGCATCAGACTGCCCACCAGCCTATTTTCCATTGCAAAGAGGTTTCCTTAAGTGTAGACTACTTTTCCCCACACAGATCTTCTCTAAGGTTCTTACACATTTGGATGTGTCAGACATTTGAATGGGGAATTAACAGACGCCCCACAAAACTACGTAAGGTTGATTGCTTGAAGGGGATCGGCACCCCCTCGCCCCCATGCTCACACCAAATGAGTCCTTCTGCAAGGCGAGGACGAGCTGCAGGCCGGAAGGGGCAGAGTCACCGCTCTGAAGCGAAGCCTGCTGCTGGGCTACCTCTGGGCTTGTCTCCTGGCACAGTTGATGCCAGTAGCTTGAGGAAGCATCACATAGGAAAAATGAGTACGCAGCAGAACTGTCTAGTTACATTACTAGAGTCTCACTCCTCGGGGAGATCTCCTGCAAGCCCTCGTCCTGGTAAACTTTAGCATCGTTTCTCTGCCGGTTGCATCAGCCACAGGTTGTTTTTCATACGGGAAGTGAGGAGGAACTCGGTGCAGCCCTTGGCGGCGGGCTGCCTGCAGACAGGTACCTTCCCAGCTGCGTCGCAACCTGCTCGGGAGCCAGCCCGCCTCCCTGGCCAAGAAAACTCGCTTTTGCCTGAAACACCTCCAGGCGTACAGCTCTGGCAGCTGGGGAAGCAAAGGCCATGCAGTGTTGAGTACACGGTGGGGATTTGATTCCTGATTGCTTGGTGTTGATCATACGAATAACCTAGTAACAACCCAAGGAGGAAGTTCGACTAAACTGACATGCCTGTTAAAGAAAATAATCTTCAAAATCTGCCTCCCTCCCACTTTACTCAACTTGAATTAGAGCAGGGAGACTGCAAAACCCACACAGCAGAGACAGGGAACGGGAGCGTTGTGTTGATTTAAGCATTAGCCAGGACCTTGTGATGACCCAGCTCATAAAGATTAAAAGCACTCTAATCCTTGAGCTAATGAAGCAGGTGTAGTGGATAGGACTTAAGGTTGGTAGATACTTCAGTTACAGTTTCTATACATTTTGCAATAACAAGAATCTGTTTGGCTAACTGGTGAACTTATTTTTCCTCCTTTTCCCCCAGCCTGTCTGGAACTAGCTGTTATCCTCTCATAAGGTCTTGATCCTGCCAGCAGTTCTGAGAGGGACACTAAATGCTGCTATACGGAAATGGCTTAGCTTTCTCCCATCTGGTACTCATCTTTTATTTACACTGTAAGCTCTTTACTAAGGGCACAGACAACTTCTTGTTATGGTTTGCACACTGGATTCTAACTACAGCTCCTATATTTCACTGGGGCCACTGGCTGCTGCTGGAATGAAGGCAAAAGAAAAATAACAATCCGAGGATATGCAGAGAGAAAATCTAATGGTTACCTGAGGGAGGGGAGGGGGAAAGAGAGAGATGGAAGTAGTCCAATGATAGATGACATCTTGGAAAGTTACACGACAGTGAAAGGGACAGCAAGCAAGGCACCAACAGCACTCATGACCAAAGGAAAATAATTATGCTACTAGCGGTTGCAGGCAAATATGAAATTTCTGTAGAAAGACGGTTACTAACTGTAACTTTTCCAGTTCTCCTTACAGACTTCATACCTGGGGGTTCCCCTCTGCACAGTGCAGGAAAGTACATCATCCTAGACATAACTACGCTGCCAGCCTCATATGTACTGGTGTTTTGCAATCAAAGTAGCAAAGACTGCAATTACTCACTCATCTTTCCAGTCTTTATTTTGAAGAAGGTAACACTCCCAGCTAGAACCAAAATGATTAAGACAGCAGAAACTCTGGAGCAGATGAGTAAGTAATAACCAGCTGACTCATTTCCTAATTCAGAAATCTCTGGAAGCCTAAATAAACCAGTCACAGAGCAAAAGGCTTTATCTTTCTGCAGCTTCACCTTTTCTTTTTACTCTCCATGAAGAGAGCAGTCTACAGAGAACGGGCCTTGCAGCAGCCAGCTCTCAACCAGCACCCCTGGTCCTTTTCTGCCGTGCAGCTCCCCAGCCGCTCTGCCCCAGCCTGTAGCGCTGCATGGGGCTGTTGTGACCCAAGGGCAGGACCCACCACTTGGCCTTGCTGAACATCATACAGTTGGTCTCAGGCCATCGATCCAGCCTGTCCAGATCCCTCTGCAGAGCCTTCCTACCCTCAAGCAGGTCAACCCTTCCGCCCTGCTTGGTGTCATCTGCAAATTTGCTGAGGGTGCCCTCAATCCCCTTATCCAGACCATTAGTAAAGATATTAAAGAGGACTGGCCCCACCACTGACCCCTGGGGAGCACAGCTCGTGACCACTCACCAGCTGGATTTATCTCCCTTCACTATCACTCTCTGGCTGGCCAACCAGGAAGTTCTTCATCCAGCGAAGAGCCCACCTGTCTAAGCCATGAGATGCCAGCTTCCCCAGGAGAAGGCAGTGGGAGACTGCGCCAAAGGCCCTACTGAAGTCTAAGCAGAGCATGTCCACAGCCTTTCCTTCATCCACTAGGCAGGTTCTCTGCTCATAGGAGATCAGGTTGGTGAGGCAGGACCTGCCTTTCATGAACCCCTGTTGGCTGGGCCTGATGCCCTGGTTGTCATGCATGTGCTGTGTGATTGCCCTCAAGATGACCTGCTCCATAACTTTCCCCAAAAATGAGGAGTGTGCTGCTCGGCCTCCTCAGACACGAGACTGCCTAGAATAGACAGACTTTACTGAAAGCAGCCAGGCTTCACTGTGGCAGTTTCAGCCCATACAAGAATTGCTCACTGGAAATTACATTTTTTTGCTTAATCCCTACTAATCTCAATTAACCTTCCAAAGTAGAGGATAGCGACATTTTTCAGAAACAAACTTTTCCTACAGAATATACTGGATCCTACCAGCCACTGCTGACACCAACCTGCTTTTCTCTGCAAACATGTTGATTTGGAAATCATAGAATCACAGAATCACAGAATCGTTACGGCTGGAAGGGACCTCTAGAGGTCATCTAGTCCAACCCCCCTGCACACGCAGGGTCACCTAGAGCACGTGGCACAGGACTGCGTCCAAGCGGGTTTGGAAGATCTCCAGAGAAGGAGACTCCACGACCTCTCTGGGCAGCCTGTTCCAACGCTCTGTCACCCTCACTGTGAAGAAATTTTTCCAGAATTCAAGGAGCCAAAGACTAATTTTTACTACTTTTTGCAAGTCCCAAGCACCTCTTAAATTGCACAGAAGCTAATTTCAAGTGTCTAAGTAGAACATAAATCTCAAAGAGGAGAAATTTTATTAGAAATTTTAAAATAACTTGGCATTCTAGAGGGAAGCTTTGCTTTGGATGTACCCACTGAATTCACTACAAGAGTAAATACATGATAGAGAAATGGTTCACATCACCTTGAGGATTAGCAGTCTGGATTTAGGAAGGTAAGAGGTAAAATGCTAAGGCAGATATAAAAACTATGTCATTTGAATGTAATTTGCATATCTAATAGAAGATCCTTGGTAGTCTCAAATCACCAGGAAAAAAAAAAAAAAACTTCACTCAGAAGTGAGATCCAGAGAACATTAACATTCAAATTAAGAAATACAAATAATGGAGCTAGTCTACATTATTCATAAAGGCTGTCCCTGTGAGAGACCTGAAGAGGTTGAGCTTTCTGGAGGTTCAGCCAGTGACGTTCCCCAGATTCAAGCATTGCAACCTGTATGTCACTCATTGACAGTGGACTTCACACCTATGGCAGAGAAACCCAAATAAAAAGAGGAAATATTTAATAGCATAAATAACCAATAACAAGCCTGAGCAGAGGAAAAGAATTTCCAAACCTATGAATTAGTTGCTTCTTTCTTCTATTCATATATATTACTCATTTGTTCTCAAGATTTTATCGTTTCAAATTTGAGTATAGCAAATCCTCCCCAAATCATCACCAAAACATAAGGTCTACCTACAGCTTGGGTTATTATAGAGTGTGCTATTTTGAGCTAATTCAATTGTTAGCAACAGCTTTGCCAGCTTTGTGGATACACTGGTGATTTGAAACAGGCCTGGTGCGTGTTTGCCTGCTGTGGCAGAGGGAGCAGAGCCACACGCAGGAGCTGCTGGCTGTGCCAGCCCTGGGAGCTGCCCTGCACCTCCAGCCTCGTGGAGGGTGCTCGGGTGCACGCCAGGCTTGGGACTCCTCAGCCCCCCCAGAGTGGGCAGCGGGAGAGGCTTCCTGCCATCACATCCTATACCTCTGGCAATACCTGTTTTTTATCTTGCTATGCTGTCTCGTAAGCCCTTCTCCTGCCACAGGCTTTATTTCCATCCCTATAACTCCTCTTCTGTCCTCCAATTTTTCAGTCACTACTCAGTGAACAGCAGCAGCAAAATCAAAGTTTCTAGCTCAAAAATGATTTCTAATGAACCTGGACAACACTTTCATTTAGCACATCATCTTTTCCTCTACCTTCATCTGACCTGCATGCTTAGGACCTGACGCTGGAAATGCCCTTATGCAAGGCTGTCCCCATTTATCCTGTCTGTGTTGCTTCTTGCCTGGCTTTCCTGTGAAATTCTTGCAAAATTCCTGCTTGTCATTAGCATGACTGTGCACACACAGCCTGCTCAGTGCAAGCTCAATTGCCTTTCATCCAAGGTGACACATTTACCTTTCTCCCTCCCTCTGTATTTTAGAGATGGAAACTTTAACTTTGTCTGACTCCAAACATCTAACTGAACCTCCTGAACACTAGTGCCTGGTTGTTCCCTGTTGCTGAGAGCATGACAACAAGCTCAGCCCATCTATAAACTCTCTCCACTGACTGTAGAGGGAGCATAGATCCCTAAATCAGGCACCAAATGCCAACAATTGTATGTGTTGATTCAGATGAGTTCAGATGAGTTACTCTTTGGAGTAATTACAGTATTTCTGTAGGCTTATTCAATACCCAGGGTCATGACCTGGAGCAATACTGAATATGGACAAAAAGGATGTACAGGAGCTGTAGGTATGGTGTAAAGGCACAGTAGTCTCTCAATCCTTTGCAGAAAAAAAATGCCCTTTGCGGACTCCATTCTGCACCCCAGAACCTCATGGCCGGTTTCCGGCTTATTGACCAACAAACTCTCTGGGTGGTTGAGAGGGGCCAGTTCAGATCCTGGATTCTCCTATCTGAGCTAATACCCTAGTGAGCCCTCAATCAGGAGTGTTAGCTCCAGACATAGTGGGAAGACATTCCATAGTGGGAAGACATTGATAGTCAATGTTCTTGGTTTTGTTTTATTTTGTTTCTCTTCACCACTATGGATCTGAGCATTTCTTGAATCGCATCTGATTCTCTCCTGTACAGTTACCCTACACTAAGCTGGTGAGCACAGCCAGAGGATTTGCTTTATTTGTTTAAAATATGCTTGCAGCCAAGAGATTTTGAAAATCATGCTCTTTTCTATTTGCTGATGGAACACTCTGGGATGACATATCACAAAAACTAGTTGAGCTGCTTTCCAGAAGGAGATATATCATAAAACTAACTAACTGACAAAGAAAAATGGAAAAAAAGACAAAAAAAAAAGGCAGAAGAAAAACAGTACAAGGTAATAACATAAACTACCAGAAAAAAAAAAAAAAACAGAGAAGAACAGACGAGAAGATATGAGAGGAGAGCTCACCTCACTCTTTCGGTGCACAAAGCACTTGGATGTGGGCAGCAGTATTCACACGAACCCACTACGTAAGAGCCCCGTTGTGCAGCTGCTTGTTCTCCTGCTATGCGCACTGATCTAAGAGCAAACTCTACTGTTCCTTGCTAGAACAGAAGAAATTATTGCTGGCTGCACACTATGAAAAATAGTGAGTTTCTATTTGTATTTATTTTTCCTGGACTTTGGAGGGTCAGTCCTATTTCTGAAATCCCATTTATGCTCATCCTAGTAGTTCACAGCAGGTGATGGTTCACTGTGAAGATGACAGTGCCTTCTCCTTTCAAAAGAGACGTGATACAAGCTCTTACTGATTGGCATGAATATGTATTCAAACAGACAGTTTCTCTGAGCTATCAAAAGTTCCTACATCTCTGTGGTCCAGGCATCATTGTAGAAATAGGCAGGTTAACTACCTTGCAATTTTTTTTCTTCAGAAATATTCTCCGTGATTCTAACTTACGGATCCTGGCAAAAGGTTGTGGGAATGCTACTGCTATGTTTGGTCTTGAATGGCACTGGTAGTAGTAAGTAGTGAAAACTGTTTCTTCTTACTGGCCACTGAGATAAATTAGGAGAAAAGAATAAAGAGTGTATTTTAACATAAAAATTACCACATATACACAGCTTATCTAAAAGATGTCCTAATGTCGCATGCTGCAAATTCATTCTCACTTAGTAAAATATCACTCAGAGCTAAACTGCAAATTATGAATAAGTGCCTAAGTCTAATTTTGGATAGCTGCATAATACTATGCAGACAAGGCTAATTAGTCTTGGGCACATCCACCAACTTTATGCAATATGGAATTTGGGTTTTCTGTCATGCATAAAGAAAAACAGATTCAAACATCTAGGATCCATGAGTCAAGCTGGGAAAATGAAATGAAGAAATGTAGAAAGAGCATTTCTTACATATTCATGTTTTTCTCAGTAAACATGAAACCAAAAAGTATCACTAGTCTCACAACCTATTTGGCAATGCTGAATGGTGAAAATAAAGCAGCTCCATAAATCAGGGTTATCTGGAATATCCAGCATATATATTATCCTAAATTAGCTGGATTTGTTTCAGATAACTATCAGGTCTTAAGACACACATTCCTTAAGAGTAAAGCAAGTTTTGTTTTCAGAGGGGCTGTGCCCCTCTACTAGTGCATAAGGTAAAATCCTATTTAGCTGGCAGCTTTATCTCAACACAAAGCAGGTACAGTTATATTTCTACAGTTTTTGGATCATGAGGAAAAAAAAAAAAAGCCCTGTTGAAACTAATCATGTTACATAAACCTTCTGCAGAAATCTCAAGGTAAAAAGAATGTTTGCATATAAATTGAACACCTTACCCAATGTGTAAGAGCCACAGGAATTTATAAAGACTGAAGCAACTTGAATGGCAAATTTCAAAAAGTATCTTCTCTACTAAATTAAATTAACTATGTGAATAAAGCATCAGGCTCTTACTCAAAATTCCTACTGCCTTATTCCTGGGAGCTTTACATCGAACACAACTTTGAACAACAAATGATAACTGGAGAGCGCAAGGAGTCTTCAGCCGCTTTCTCTGCTCCTGCAGTGGAAGCTGTTGGCCCCAACAGGGATGAACAAGCAGTTTGTGAAGCCATTAATCCTTAGCACTGACGGGAAGAGTAAGAGCAACACGGTGAGCATACTAGCACTGCAGCTTGCAGTCAGTTGGCAATGCCTTCCCTTTTAAGAGCATTATAAAACTGTGCATTTCCTTGCCTTGCTGGGAAAACCTAGCATCAACAATTCTTGTGAGACTTGTCAAGGAAGAAGCAAAATGGGAAGTTTCAGAATCTGGAGAGCAACCATGAGAACGGCATTCCGATTTATTTTAACCATTTTCTAACTAGAGTTTGGGAACATACGATTTTTTTCTCTTGAGAAAGAAGCTGGTGACAATTATTACTTTGTTCAATTCTATTTATAAAGAAGGAAAACAAGCTGTTTGCTTGAACACACAAGAGACAGCATTTACTCACAAGTCCAGTTGTCTTTGTAGCTAGCTTTCTGCCAGAAGGTCCTAATTTATTTTATTATTTTTAATGTTGCCAGATTATTGGCATTTCTGTGGCCACCGCTTTTTTTTTTAACTGCCAAATCTATGTTTCTCTATTTTTTTCCTCCCTTTCTTCACAGAGCCGTGAACACAACCCAACATGAACAGCACCCACTAAAACCATTTAACCCACATATGCTTGTGTTTTGAAGAGTTACTTCTTTTTCTGCTATTTGTTCCAGAAAAGAAGCCAGCTCTTAGACCTATCTGAAATAAAAACAAGATGTTTTCTCTCTGACTACTTTCAAAATAGTTTTATCCAAGAAATACTCAGCAGAATCACAATCAATTCATGCTTCTGACAACATCAGCACTGAAATTTAACTAGATAGCAAGGTAGAGAACAATGTGCTAAGTTAGGACAAAGAACTGGGAACTCCTACATGCTCGTGTCAGCTCAGAACATTGTGCTTATGATCTTTCCTTCCTTTTCTTCTCTAAAAAATACTTATCAGCTTATTAACACTTACTCCTTCGAAGGTCTAATTAATGCTTAGATGCAGCAAAATGACAGCAGCAGGCAATCTGATTAAAGCCCCTCAGCACGGTGTGATGAAGTGAGGCAAAGAGCTTCAGCTCTGGTCTGCAGCATAATAAATTCCTGCAGTGACAGACTGTTTGCAGTTAAAAGAGATCAGTGGCCAGCGAAAACAGCAAATATACTACAATAAATACGGGTTACGGACAGAGAGGACAGAAAGGAGCGTTTTAAGAGAAGACTGAAGATATTGCCGGATCTTTGACTGATGTAAATCAGCATAGCTCCAGTCAAAGTAAGGGCTTATGTTACATAATGAAACTAAAAAAGAAAGGAAGAAAGAAAAAAGACCCAAAGCAATTATAAGAAAGTGGGATGGTAATTAGAAGAAAAAAAAAACCATTTCAAATTATCTAGCGAAAAACAAAACAAAAAGTGTGCTTATATTATTCAGGTGGACAGTGTTACAAGGCTGTGGTTATACACTCAACGCCCTCCTCTCCTCCAAGCGCTGCTGACAGTCTCCTCTTACAATCTGCAGAGAGTGCCAAGCATCTCAAGAGCCACAGCACTCCAGCTCCAAGGGCCAAAGCAGCCCAGCGCTGCTACCCAATTTCTAAGGAGTGCCAAGCGAAGAGCCAGAGCCTGGGAGTTTTTCCTTCCTGAAGCAAAATAGACATGGATCCTGCAGGCTGGGACTGCCAGGCTGAGGGTAACTGTGGGCTGTGATATACATACAATGCAAATGAGTCTGAGCTGATTTCCAAGTGCTTCAGACATTAAGGACACCCCTGCACTGTTACATTAAACATTTCTGAAACCAGTTCTTGGCACTGAGGCTAATCCTCAGAATAAGGCTATGCCACGTGTGCGCTCCGGTCCCGGGGTCAGTGGCATCTGGGAGGGCTTGGGAGGGCCAGGCACATTTAAATATTCCACAATTCAAATATAACATATTCATAACAACCTTGTCCAAAACTCGTAAGCTGCACATAGAACATATTAGCCACCCTATAGGCATGGACCAAATAGTGCTTGAAAAAATTTTTTGGCCTTTTTAAAAGAAGTCCAAAGACCATCTGAGTCATGTCTTAACCTACTTTAGTCTCATAAACAACAGCTAACCAGCCATTCAGTAAGCTCAGATATTTAAGTAAGTCTCTGGTAACAGTGATTTTGAAATGTGACCATTTTTTTTTTCTAAAGAAGAGGTAATCAAGAGTAATAATATCAGTGTTTGAAATCCCCACTGCCTTGTTGGGTAAACCAATATTAAAGACATTTAAATAACAATACAGCTTGGGTAACATTTGGCAGTTACATGTGTGGACAGCAGTACAGTCAACATCATGCTACAGTGAAGATGTTTTTTACCTTATACATCTTCTGAAAAGCTTCTGCAGTAAAAATTGCTGAAGACAGAAAGCAATTTATAGTGTAGACCATATATTCGAAGACATGAATGGATTACTTGTAATCACAAAAATCAAATGTATAAGGTTATTTTAGCAATCTATCTTTGCTACTTTGGATATGCAGTGAATATTAACAGAACTTGTCAGATTAAATGATCCTGTCTTCTGCCCATTGGAGAAATCTACAAAAGTAGTCAAGTATTAATGTATTTGATTAAACAGGAAGATATCTTTGAACTATATCCCCCTTTTTTAAGAACATTTTTCATCTTGCACAATGGAAAAACAGGCACAGACTTCACAGCATGACAACTGACACACGACCCAGTACAGCTGTTGACAGGACAGGATGAAAAAATACTACTTAAGAAATTCAGGCAAAGCAACAGTACTTATAAAAACTCCACTCTCACTCAGCAAACATACTAGTGATGCTTCTCAACAGGGATAAAATCCAGAAGTCAGAGTAATCTTTCTTAGACTTAAGAGAAGAAACAAAGCCTATGCAACAAAGTCTATTTTTGGAACTCACATTTTTGAAAACAGTAACAGCACTGAGTATTTTGGGATCAGTGAAGATCTTGTTTTATCGAGGCTTGTGTTGAAAGAAAACCTAATATTTTTCCGCCTTATTATTCATATGTGCTGCATATCAAGTATCAGCTTTGGTGCACTGATGCTATTTTGTGAGCCACCTCTGTGAAATATCTTTCATCTACAAGGTAACTCATGTCCAATACCAATTCATATACTCCCCTGAGTATATGAATTCATACTGTGCTATTTCACAAATTTCTAAGCTTCATGGCTGCTTTACTTGTGCAGTGTTTACAGGCTAAAAGGTGTGACCCCAGGGATGTTGATGGTTCAACAGAGGACCCTGTTCCTCCCCTGCAAGCTTGCACAAGCAGTGCAGTGATGCGCAGGCAGTGCACACAGCGACAATATGCTACATCCCACAGAAAAAATAACAGCAGTTTTTTGTTAAGAAAGACTTCGCAACCATTATTATCTTAGGACTTGCAGAGAGAGAGAGTCTCTGCCTTTTTTTTTTTCCTTCCTTACAAGTTGGCAGCTTTCTAAGAGACAGAGTGGAGTAGCATGTGTAGTCATTGCAATCTGTTCTGATCGGTTGCTGGCTAATTAAGGCTTTAGCTAATTTAATTTTGAAAGATGGTTTGAGTTAGAATCTGAAAACTCTTGTTTAGTAATACAAATGAGAACTGAAAACATATGTTACTCAACTGGGAATGAAACAGCACTTGTTCAAATAATCTTAATGGAGGCTGTAGGTGTCACTGACAGCAGCGCGGCAGCAATTTTGACTCAAGGCAGAGTACAATCTTTAAAAGTGTGAAACAACCTAGTGGTAAACTCATGTGTTTGAAAAGGGACACAAAAAATGAGAAGGTTGAAATAATAATTGCTGGGATTGAATGGGAAACCTTCAAAAGCTTTCTCCTTTGTGAGGAACAAAAATCTTTATCTTAGAAAATGTGCAAGAATTCAGTTTGTTCTGGTTAAAGAAACGTAAGTGCAAATTGCTATTAGTTTGATTAGTAACATGAAATATTTTTCAAACACCTTGACCTAACTGTCTGTGCTAAGACATCAACAAAATGGCAAGTTCTGCCACTGCATCCTGGGCTTCTCCTGAATGACTGGAAAGGACTGGTGGGCTGTGTATAGGAAAAGTGGCCAATCAAGTCAAATGGGTGATATGGCACACTCCAAGCTAGGAGCATATTAAAGATGTGTTCTTAATTTACTTCCTGAGGCACTGAACCATCTAAATGTTGCCCAATATGCTCATTCTCCAGTAGAGACCACATTTGGAAGAAATGCAGTTACACACAATGATGGTTTTGATAGTAAGGCAGCCTTGAGAAAACCCAACCCTGTCCACTTAGTCCCACCTCTCCGAGGGAGATGTGAGCTGTAAGTGCCAGATATGGCTTTGCACTGAAGCCAGGGTGCCTTATAACTGCATGGCAAAACTTACACTCTAGAGCATGCATGGAAGGATGCTGAGTACACAAATTATATCTTTCCCATGGTTTTACATGACTAGGTATAGAGTAGTATGTTTTCTGCAAAATTTCAAGTTGGAGTCCATTATACTTAATGACATTTTGGTCAACTCATTTTATACTGCTAATAAAATGGTATGTATAGAACAAATGTGGTTGGCTCATCTTTTAAGACAGATATGGTTGGCTCATCCAAACATGTTTAATATTCCTGACAATTGGCTACCTGCTTGCTTTCACAAAGTTCGTCTCGAAAGTGAAAATAAAGTAGTATTTTCCTGCAATGTTTAGCTTTCTGATTCTTGAATTGTAAAGCAATACTGGTATTTATATCACAGACAGCAGGAAGAATATTTACTCTGTTTAAATCTTCCTTTTCTGAAAACATGATTTGTTTATTTATTTATAATATCTGGAAACGCACCAGATACTGGGCTTTGTAAAACAGAGTAAGAATTAAAGGAGCAAACCAGAGTTATGAAATTAAATTACCACAGCGTTATGAAACTATAAAAAGGCTAGTATTTAGGGGCAAAGCACGCTATGTTGATAACGGCAATTCTGGATGGAATTCATCACTTCCAGAAATGGAAAAGCTGCAAACCATCTAATTATTCTCTTACTACACAAGGTTTTGTTTTTCTCTAAATCTTCATCTTTTTAGCTGGTGTTGATCTAAGATGTTAGGAGCGATTGCAGGCTACAGCAACAAGGGAAGAAAAAAAAATCAGTTGTTAAACATATCTGGCTCTTGGAGATAATTCAAATGGAAAAAAATCCAGGTCATTGGCCTTTTTAAATAGACCCCCGGCAATACTTACTCCTCCATAAATAGCACAGTCACATGAAATAAAACTGTGTTCAGTAAAGCCTGCAAAACAAAAGAACAATTTACAGACTGAAGCGCAGTCCGCGGCTCCGGTGCTCCGCGGGCGGGATTAAGCGAGGCCTGCGCGTGGCGGCTGCAGCG
>NW_010586201.1:52952-89243 GCF_000705375.1 Tinamus guttatus | reverse complement strand
AACTCAATAGCTTAATAGCATACTTTAGATCATTTATGTTATGCTGCTTTAGCACTACTCCGTGTTTGTAATATACCATAATTTCAGTTGATTTAAAGTTATTCAAATGGTAAAAACAATTTCTATTCTTTCAAGCTTAAAAAGTGCAAATTAAGAATTTGTTTCAGGCTTTTAAGTTATGTTCATATAAACTAAGGGTGCATTTAAATGCCGTGCTATGTAATGATTGTTGAATTTAAACATTTACTTAATGTTTGGCATACAACTTTGTCACCTGCTGTTTTTGGCCCTTATTCTGTATGTACTTGTACATACAGAGTGCTACGGCTGCTGGAAAAAATGGGGAAAAGAACTGTTCAGATCATTCTCCTTTAAATTTTGAGCAGAGTAGGTGTGAAGCAGTTCCTTGAGTCTACAACCTGCAGGGCATTTTGCATCTTCAGAACGATGTGTGAAATTCCCGAGTTGCTTAAAAGTTGTTTAAACACTTGGACTTCAGTAAATGCTAAGTCTAAAAGAACACATGTTTGAGGTAGACATGTCTGTTCTGAGGCTGGCAAAAGCTAGTTTGTTACAGTACGCATTTTAGGAGTAAGCAGCATCATACTAATTTGTTCCCTTCTGATCTTTTTTGGTCTGACAAGGTCAGAAGCAGTCTGTTAGTCTCTTGTCCTTTCCTTGGAGTCTCTTGTGTTTTGCTGTTTTTTCTCCCATGTGTTTGCACTTGGGTAGATGAGTGAGTTGCAAGGAGCAAGAAGTTGCTGTGTGCCAGCTTATTTGTGGTAACTATTTCTGTGCTTTTAGCTTGTGGCATGTGTATGATCTACACTAGTAACCTTTAAAGGGAAGACCTGTTTATATACCCAGAGCTTTCCTTTGACCTTAATTTGCTCTCTTTTCAGGAGAGCATTTTGAAAGCATGTATGTTTTACCATAACAAAGCCTTTGCTACTTTCCATATAACAAAAACTGCTCAAGACTTGTATTTTGTGTTTCTGGAAAGCAGTTCCAATTCTCAGGGCTTTGTATCACTCTTTGTAATTTTACTTTGAAGGTTGTCATCCAGTCGGTAAACACCCTTAAATTTAGCACAATCTTACTTAAAGAGGCAGGGCTCCTTCCTATGTTTTTTTAAAGTCAAAACTGCTAAAGTTTGGTCGTGAGCTGTTAACTCTCCATCGAACCCATGAAACTGTTATTTGGGATAACATCTCATGTGGAAGAGAGAATGTTGATGCCCAGAGCCTCTGCTTATATTCCAGATATGTCCATCTTGGCATAAGATCAATGATTAAAACTGCTTGATGGTTTTTAAATGAAGACAGCAAGTATAGTAATGGTGCATGCCAAAACCATAGGTGATTGTTCAGGGGAACCTAATAGTTGGCTTGCTTGTGGAAGAAAGCTTGCTTCAAATTCAGGAGAAGTGACATAAGTGGTGCTTTGAAGACTTTTTTTTTTTTAATTGTGCATAGTATAAGTTCATAGTATCATGCTGAGCCAAACTCTTGCATATGGTTACCCATATGCAAATTGCTGAACTTGTTAATATGTCCGTTAAAAGCAGTATTGAATCAACTTTGTCCTGTCACTGGATTTTTTTTTTATATGCAACTCTGAATTTCAGTTAAGTTTTAGTGATCTACTTTTCTTTGGTCAATGCTAATATGGTTCATGTAGAGTTTTTAAGCTAATTTCAGGGTGTTTTAAATTATAATTCCAGTGATTCGTGGTGTGTGTGTAGTGTCTTGCCATTTTTTAAAAAAGAAGGTACTCCGGCCAGTTGCTCTCTTATGTTTTGAAGTATTTTGATTGACTTAAATCTTCATTAAAATTGGCAGATTCGACACGTTAAGAGCTAGAGACTATACCTGTATAAGATTATCAGGAAGCTTGGAAGATGGCAGAAATGGTTTAGGTAGGGAGGTGCTTACAGTTGACCATCCTGATGTGGAGGTTTGTTGCAGAAGAGTCGTGACAGATGTTGCTGGATCAGAATTGGCTTTTCAAGTTTTTGAGCTGATTTGTTAAGGTCAACTGCTGGCCATCTATCTGCAGTGGAAGAAGGGACTCATAGAACAAACAATTGGTGTTACTGGACTTCCAAAGGTTTTCAGAAGTGCTTCTTTTGAGTAAACAATCGTACAATTCTGTGTAGCCTAGATAACTTTGTAAACTACAATAAGTTTCTTGAAAAAAATCATTACTCGCTATCTCTAACTAGTTTCACTTCTCAGGCTTGATCTCCCCAAGACAGCAAGAAATTAGTCTTAAAACAATGGGAGATTTACTTGAACTGGTGTGATAAAAATATTTTACTACGATGGTTATTTTTAAAGTTTTAAATTGACTTTGCACAACTGGTTGAAGAAAGATTAATATTTTAACTGCTGATCACATGAGAAATTGCAGTGTATTTTTAAAGTATTGCTTGTGGGTTTTGCAGGCAGGACTTGCACAGTTGGAGAGACAGTTCTCCTGCACATGGAAGTTCAGCAGTTCAGCTCGTTGTCTTGGTTGCTCCCTTGCAGTCCTTTTGATTTCTAAAGTGGAGAGGGTCACATACAGGCTTGACCAATGTGCTTTCTTTGCTTTAATTCTTTGTCAGGTCTTTAATTTGATATGTGGTATGGACCTTGTAGCCTAATACTTGAGCTTTCTATCTACTTATCTCCAAGCCTTGCCCCCAAGTGAGCAAACCTACACAACACCCTGTTGTACAGGGAGCTGGCTAACATCTAAGAGAGAACGAGGTTCTCTTTGACTTGGGAAATCTGAGCTCTAGTTAGTGAAAATACGCGGGGAAGCTCCCTTGGCCCCTTTCACAGTTCTCGCAGTAGCTATAGGCCTGGGGTCACATATAACTTGAAAATACATGTTGTTGAGCCCAGTGTATGTGTGTAGGGGGAAAGTCTACCAAGAAATAGAACTTTAGGTGCCTCTTCTATTTTTTTCTGTATGGAAAAATGAAAATATTGATTACACGATTCCTTGACCACCTGAGGAGCTGCATAATTACTGCTCTTAGTAGCCCCACACATTTTTTTTGGGCTATTGATCCACTAGTTTGCTAGAACTGTGTTAACTTCTCATGTGGACACACAAGCACAAGTGAGTATTCTCTGAGCTTTATACATAGGCAACAATTTAATTTAAGAAAAGATCTAAAGCTGCTTTCCAAAAGAAAACAAAGTATTATTCAAAAAAAAAAAACACAAACCTAATTTAACTGCATAGTTATGATTTTCCAGTTATTGAATACTTTTAAGGTTGGATGACGGCTTCAAATGAGAATAACTTAACCGTTCACTGCAGCTGAAAGAAGTCTGCTCCCATGACTAACCTTGGGCCAGACCTCCTGCTCATCAGGCCCTTCCAGAAGCCATTTAAACTCTCTAATCTGGCCACGTTATTGAGTTAAAGCTGCTCACTGTAGAGTCTGACAAGTTCCAGAGCCAGTGTGAGAGATGGATGTGACTGGGAGCAGAGGAGGGAAAGGGAGGAATAAATGAGCAGGGCTGGAGGAGGGAAGGAGGTACACGTGATGGTTGAGACCTCTTCCTTTTAGTGCCAGCCAGCTATTTAGCTGCCTGGGAATCTGCAAATGTACAGCTGGGAAACCTGGCAATACCTTCTGTCCCATGCTGTAACATTAACAGTGCTTTAACTTGCCTCTAATGTAAACACTGGCAGCTTAGCCTTTCAGATGTTACAAGAAATCAAGGCACATGAGAACTCCATGGGATAAAAACAAATCTTAGATTCAGGTCAAGCAGTTCTGCCTATGCCTGATTTATGTTGGGAAAGCCAGAGTTTATCCAGACTCCCCTCTTTCCAGACTAACAGTATCTCTGAAGAGAGCAGGCTGCGCAACAGTACTGATAACTTAGAGAAATCAAGAGTGAAGAAACACGTGGTGCCTCAGAGAACGTGCATTCCTCTCTCCAAATTAGTGTCAGGTCTTCATTCTGCTCCAGCAGATTCTACAACTGTTGAGTACGGCCTTGTAGAGCACGATAAATGTAGCTGTAGTACAGACACTATATGCTAAACTTTAGAGTATGTCGAACTATGGCACATTCCTTTTCAATCTTCTGTATTTCACTTTGTCAGGGAATTATGTAGAACTGTAAGATTGACCGTAAGGTTTAGCTTAGTGTAGGGATGGTTGTATTCCCCAATACCACTGTCCTCAAAGTGTTAATAAAGAGTTGAACGTGCACTGTTTGGGGAGCTCGTAGGACATAATGTTATCGTTGTGGCTCTGGATTTCCTCTGCATCTCTGTGGAGCAGCATTCTCAGGAAAAAGTAGAACTATTCAATTAGAGATTTATATAAATGAAATTTGTTACACATGTTTGAGAGGCTTTGCGTTTTGGAGGGAAGGTTTTTCTTTTTTTCTTTTTGTCCTCTCTCCTCTCTGAATTGTGTAGTTGAGAGGAATTTTTATAGACCTAAATTCCAGTTTCTGCTAATGAAGCAGGGATTATGTTAGATATTTTGGCTTGGAACAGTAGATCTTGGGTAAACAGTTTGAGAATGAAATATCCTCCTTTTCCCTGCAATGCTTTTAAATGTATGAGATAGATATTCTGAGGGAAGAGGTTATTGTAGTCTCACAGGTAGTGATACGACAGTGGTTGTATTTCAAGTATGAAGTAACTGATGAAGTAACTGTGTTTGCAAAAATCTTTCCCCCATCTGTATTTTGGTTCATGCTCAGAATTACATTGATAACCTGGTAAGTTTGAAAGCATTTAAGCTTTTCCAAATGAAACTAAATGCTTTTTCTCCCTTCTTTTGCATATTTCGTTTGTGTCTCTGACTTCAGTGTTTCTTGAGCTGTTTATGAAATTTGCGGAAAAGCAGTTATCTTGAACCTCAGCTGTGTGGTTGGTCTAAGTCTTCATGCTAAATGGAAAATGGTTTAAAGTCATGCCACAGCTGCTGTGCTATTAAAGCTAAAAGTCCCTGGAGCTGATGTAATTATAGGGGCATAGTTTAGTTTATTCATAGAACTGGAATAAACTATTGCAGGATGATTTTTATTTTGATGTAGAGTTGTCTAACTTCAGTTGTGCTCAGATAGCTAAAGTAAAACATAGTTTTACTATGACAAGACCTGACCGGTCAAGCGCTCTATCTGACAAGTGAAATTTCCCAAATCACTTGATGGTTTCCATGGTACCGCTCAACATTCCTGGGATAAATGTGCTATATATCAAGTAGGGATTGAGCATGAAGACAGGTCATGTTGATAAAGCAGGACTAGCTTTCTGTTTCTTTATTTATGATAGCTGCACTTTAACTTTTTTTCCTCTTGTAAATGTCTCTGTTTTATGATTGCTTCTATGTATGGATGTATGCATAGAAAATAACCTTTTTCCTTTAATGATACAAGTAACAAAGCTGATTAATGGCAGGCTTTTCTCTTGGGAAAACATGTCTAATTGAGATAGATCAGATCACTCATGAAATGGAGCGATGCTGTGGGGCTGCAGAGATGCAGCCTCAGTTATTCTAATGTCTAAATAAAAGTGACTAATACAGGTTTTTATATGATATTAGTTGCTTTTAACTAGTATTAGGAATACACAGATGATGCCTTCTAGTTCTTGAAATGTCTAGGTCAATGTTTTGGTCAGTGAAACCTCAGCTAGCTGACCATTGAATAAATAGATAGTACCAGTTACAAAAGTCCTGTAGTTAGGGGTATTTAGGGTATAAATGGACTTTCGGTGAGGGGAGAAATAAAATTAGTCTTGACTTCTGTTTGAAGATGGCTATCAGCTTGTGGTTAGTGTCCAAAAAAGAGAAAAAAAAAGGATGTTGGTTTCTTAAGTTAGCCTTTTTGGATGTTGTCCTCAGCATGTCACTGTTATTGCGTTGTTGCTATGCTACAATACTTATTCATGCAATCCATTGTAGAACGCTAGAAGATCTGAGTTAAAACATTATGTAACTTCCAAATGTTTTTACAGCTGCTCTGGGTTATTTTGCAGGGTGTAGCAGCTCCTGTCTTCGATATCAAGAGGTTTGCAGTTATCTGAGAGAAATTAGATTTTTGCAAGGTTTTTATTTAAAAGATGATATTAAAATTGCAGAGTTAACATTCAGTAGTATGAATTGTTCTTTATGAGGGAGGAGTAATTGCAAGTCTTTTCCAAAGCTCACTGAAGTACTTGTGATCACTTAACAATAGGATCAGAACTGTAAGATGGCAAAAGGGAATAAATACAAATATTCTGGTATTGGAACTTTGCAGGTAGAAGAAGCAGTTGGAATGGAAGTGCATCAGTCCATTTTGGCAATTATTTTTTTGCTTATATGGAAGCTAAACAGTTCTAGCAGATAACTGCTGAATATTAAAACCACTGCAAACTGTTGTTGTCCCAGCCACTAAGTGGGAGATATTTTGGTAAGAAATGTCAGGAATTGGCATTATCAGAGTGGCTGAGTTGCTGAACTTACAAATTTCATGTGAACCTGTTTCTTCAGATTAATTCTGTTTAAAACAGCAAAAAGAAGCCTGAGTTCTTTTGGTTTTCAGAGTTAAAACTGAGACTTTCCAATATCAGTAGACCTTCTTTTCTCTTGCAAATTTCTTTCTAGTAAAACAGCAGTAATAATGACTACCAGAATGAATGACTGAAGCTAAAAGATTAGATTGAAAGAGCCTGTTCATCAACAGGTGTGAAAGCTCTTCACTGGGAAAGCATGCCTAATCCTAGATAAAATTCAGAAAAAAAAATATAAAATATATATTTTATATATACATTTTTTTCCACCATAACAAAAGCTTTCCCAACTGGCTGGTAGATGAGATGGGAAACCAGAGTGGCTTAGAAGAAACCCAACAGGCAACTCTAACCAGAAATGAGGACACTTGAGCCCTCTGAGTTCATACTACTATGTAGTATCAGGACGATTTTGTTATCGTCCTGAGCAGTTGAATAGTTACATTTTGAATAGTTGCATTCTATAGATTTGCTACGCTTTCTGAAATATACAGTACCTAATCCATCTGCTATAGATCTAATGTGAAATACTGTTGGAGGAAATTGTATTTCCCAGGTTTTAGATGGACTGCCCTCTAAAATAGATATGCCAAGTTGTAGGCAAATATTTTTGTTTAATAGCCCCAAAAAGCTGGACAACTCTCCAAGACTAAGACTGTAGTACATTATCTAGACCAAGGCATGAAAATTCAGGATTAATCCTTTTGAAATATTGAAGTTGATTCTTAAGAGAAACATTTGTCACATGATGTCAAAAGTATGTGTAGTATTTTGCATTGGGGTAAAAAGACAAAGTTCCTTCCAAGCAGATTTTGTGGCTGTTAAGCAGGTTATGTAATAAAGTATTAGGGAACAGAATGAGACAAATCGGATGAATGAGAGGTTAGGATGACGCACTGTTTCTGGGTATGACTTTTTTTTCTGTGGGTGGGTTGGTACTTATTGCACAGCTAAATATTTTACCTAAATTCCCTTGATGATTTTTATTTTTTTTAAAAATACTGCCGTATTTTTAGTCATAAATGAATGCTGGATCCTGCATTCTAATGTACTTAAACAAGCATTTATTTTCAGTTGTGACAGTATTGCTTGCTAACTTGCCTTCCATACAAAATGCTATTCCTTGAATTAAAAACATTACAGTAGACAACAAAACAGACTTAGAAATCCGATTTTATTTCTGCAGACTTAAGTGTTTTTTTTCCTCTCCGTTTGTAGATGCCACCTCCAATGAGCAGCAAGATCTCTTCTGTCAGAAGTTGCAGCAGTGTTGTGTGCTCTTTGACTTCATGGACTCTGTTTCTGACCTGAAAAGCAAAGAAATCAAGAGAGCAACATTGAATGAACTGGTTGAATATGTTTCAACAAATCGTGGAGTGATTGTTGAATCAGCTTATGCAGACATAGTAAAAATGGTGAGTGGAGTTTGGAATTCAGTGCTCTTCGGAAATTTAAACTTGAACTTCAACTTCGGCTTTTTGAACTTCAATAATTTACAGCTATAATGGCATCCAACTGCATTGCCATTGGTACATCTGCATATGATGTACCAATGGCGTCATATGTTCATAATAAAGCATTGCCATTGGTACATCTGCATATGAAACATGGCGTCATATGTTCATAATAACTTGACCTATAGAACTGTGTAGAAAGACTTTTAAAAAAATAAGTCTTTAATTATTAGTTGGAATACAATGCATGCAGGATAGTGAAAATTTAAAACTAGTTTACTGCAGGCACCAGCGTTCTGGATAAGCTTTGAAGTTGTACTCATTCAGAAAATGGAAGTATGCCAGTGCTGCATGCCTCTGTTTATTTGGGAATGGCAGTGGAATGAGGGGCTGCAGCTCTCCAGCAAAGATGCTTGCGGATACTAATGTCAGCAGAAAGGTTTATCAGTGCAAGAAGCTGATCTACTTTGTAAATACTTTATGTGGCTCTTTGGCACTGTTTGGGCCTTGGAGCACTATGCTTGAGTAGCATGAGTGGTTTGCTCAAGTTGTAAACCACAGGGTGAGTTGTACTATGCAATTTCTGCAAATGGCTTGTTGAATAAGCACCGAAGTATTTGCGGTCATTATCTGCTGACTTTCACTGGCTTTTGTTATTCATTCTGATATGTTACATAAGGGGTGTTTGATATTTCACGTGCAGGGGATGTAACTGAAGGACTTCTTAAATAACTTCTAGAATATTGTCAATTCTGTCTTGTCTAGACAGTTGAAAGGTTAAAAACAATGTGTTTGGGGCTTGGGTTCTCTAAATTTTGGGTTGATAGACATGCAACACATTAACTTAAAATTAGCTACTGAGTATGTACACAGACCAGTTTCAATCATGTGGCCCGCAACTTTTCTATAGTGATAGTTTCCTATATAGTGGAATCCAATGTGGTGAGCAACTGATATACGGGATTTTACCTTTGCTATCAGGTAGATAAGTGTAGAAATCTTACCATTTTATAGACAGGCTAGAGTTATAGAAAAACATTTAATAACTCATTTCACTAGCTTGTAACAAGCTTCAGAGAAGATCTAGGGCACAGTTCCTTTTTAAAAGGAGCTGGCTTTTTGTGAATGTCCCTTATGCAAAAGCGTCAAGGATGGAGTGCACCCACCTATTCCATGCTTGGTTGGGAGGTTGGGTTCTTTTGTTGGTCTTTTAGTTGCTGCTTTGTTGGTGTGTGTTTGCTTCCCCTCCCTGCCCCTGTTGCTGGTGGCAACATGCCTGAATCCTTGCGGTCTGTTCTTGTCCTGTGTCCTCTACAGCCTTTTAGAAAAGAGTTATACTGTCATGCTTGTTGAAGGGAGAAGAGATTTTCTTCTCCACCGGAGTTGTTTCTTCTTGGAGCTAGGGTGTTGGGCTGTTCTTTTGGGTTTACTGTTGTGCAAGTGATTAGGCTCTGTGAATACTTGTTTTTCTCTCCATCAGATTTCCACCTCCTTTTCTCCCCTAAAATGATCAAAAAAAAAAAAAAAAAAAGTGAAGAAGGTCTTAAATACTCAGTGAGAGCTTTGCAGAGCTTGAGACAAAAGATCTCTCCAAGCCTGAATAGTGTTTCTAGTCTCCCTGGCAACTGGCAGCAGACAAGATCTTTGCCCTGAACTGGGGATAAGTACCAGGCTTCAGGAAGTGCTCTGGATGGATTTCTCCTCCCAAACAACACTGTGGCAGGCTTGAGGATTTCCTTTGTATCCTTTGTAGCAAAACCTCCAAGAGTCTTGAAGGACTTTTTTTTTTCATGTACTATTTCCTTTTTTTTTTTTTTTTTCTCTTCAGTGTTGCACCATTAAAAAAAAAAAAAAAAAACAAAAAAAAAAACACTTTCTGCAGAGTTTGAATGATGGGATAAGAAGAGAAATCAATCTCAGTGAAACCTCCTTCCTATCCGACTTGTAGTCAAAGTTGAGCAGGTTACATGGAGGTTCCCTTAAAATGGCCAGAACAGGCTCAGTAGCAGAAACACAGCTAACTCCTCTGCAAAGCCCCTTGTCTCTCCCTAGGCCTGGGACCCCTTTCCTTCAGCTTGCAGAGGAAGCTGCACAGTTTCATTGGAGTCGCCTGAGTCTGAGAGAGGCAAAGTCATCTCTCTCTTACAGATATCAAGAGGAAAAATATTGTTGTTCCTGACCAGTGCATAGGCAAGGTCTGTGCAGGCGAGGAGCGCTCCTAGCATTGCTTTCCTTCCCATGGTCTCTGCAAGCAGGGCAGCTGCAGAGCTGATGCTGTACGATCGTGTCTAGTGTAATTGTCCCTACTTTGCTATCATCCTGCACTCGTTGAAGTGGTAAAATACATTTCTAGCCACCATGGATGGAACCAGGTCCATAAAGACTATAAAGAATTCATTTTTATTTAGGCAAATGAGGAGGATACATGCTTGTTTCTCTTGTCCCAAGAACTTGAGGGTCCCTTTGCTAAAAATGCTTGAACCAAAAGCTAGGAAGGAGATTTGCTTACCAATAGTTTCTGAAGGGGCAGCCATGGCTGGTGCGCCTCCTTTCTAGGTCATCTAAAAGTGGTATGTGTGCAGTGTGAAGCTAACAGCAGGTTAGGGTTTGGCATTGCAAATGGTAACTTCTCTGAAAACTTTCTGGAAAGTTAGGGAGCTCGAGACTTTGTTGGGTTTGGGAACATAACAGACGTGTTCCTCTTCTGTGCCTGCCAGCCTCTTCTAATTTCCAACCTTCATATAAGATCTAATGTCAGTGATTTTCCTAGCAGCCTGTGGAATTCTGAACTTCAAAACACCTGCGGGTGTCCATGTCTGAATGCTAAAAAAGACTGAGATTGAGCCCGGTACCTCTCCAGATGTCTAGTTCCTTTAAAAAGTATACAGCCTATGAGGGACTCTGTCATTAAAACAATACAAAAAACTTGGAAAACCTGCACATTAATGTGTTAACTACTCCTCCAATGGTTCAGTCTAGAAGTTGTACATTTTAAGATGTTGCTTTCTCCAAACTTTGAGGTTTAGAAAACAATTGTTGATTTTTCTTGTAAAGTTGTCCAGCTGTAAAAGCCTTTTATCACTTGTGTTTCTCAAAACACTGTTTGAATCAAGACACCACTTATTTAAAACATCCCCTTTCAGTTATAGTAGGAGAGAGAATTACGAAAGAATTTGCCCACAGAACAATAGTGGGATTTTTAACCCAAAAACATTTTCAAGAAATCCTATTAGCAAAATGTTAGTAGAAGCAGCTCAGATGAGGAATAAAATTATTTCAAACACAATGAGTAATTGAACCAATTCACCGAGGAGACTGGCTAATACAGAAATATATATATTACATTTTGTTCCAAGTTTCAGAATCCTAAAGAGACCTATAGTGCTAATACAAGTACTGAAGACCCTGAAAAATCATCAGGCTACTTTTCTAAAGCTTCAGCGGAGAATTGCTATTTACTGCTACTCTGGGAGCATGGTCAGACTTGGACTTGGAATTTATATTCTGGAATAAAACTTGTTCAATGAGGTGGTTTTGGTGAAGAGTTGACTAGCTTAGTAAGATGCAACTAGAAATAAAAAAAGATGCATTTTGAGGAAATATTAGCAGAAGACAGAAGCAGAGGTAAGGGCTTCCTATGGAAGTTGCAGCAGGGGACTAATTTGAATCCTGGGTGTTTATCACAGATGTTTTTATTGGATAATTAATAAGCATACACATAATAACCACAGATCTCTTCTTTGATAGCTTTGGCTTTGAGATTTGATTAAAAGCTAAATTCTCTTAAACTTCTCCCTCTGCTCTCCCCCCACCTGAGCCATCTTTCCTTGTACCCCAGAATCCTAAATCCTCTATTTTTACATTAAACAGCAAACTAGATTTTTTTTTCCCTGCTGTGCAATAAGCGAGGTCACCTTGCTCTAACCCCCTTCCATGCAGAGCATCCCTGGCCTTCTCTAGGGCATCAGTGCCAGCAGCTTTAGCACGTGCCAACAGAAGACAGCAAAAGCTGGAATGAAGGGCATGGGGGAAGTGGGAAGTCAGTTATTTATCCAAAGGCATTATATCTTGGTAACTGAGGCTGCTGATCCTTCTGTGCAGAACCACCTGGATGAATTCAGGATCTTTTAGGTCCCCTTGCAAGGTCCTTCCAGAGACCTTGGAGATTCCCTGGAAGTTGTGTGGAAGCGCCGGCTGCAGCCGGTCAGGTACCTGGTTGTGTTTAGTTGGCTTGGGGGTAGCAGCTTGAAACAGGCTTGAGCCTAAAGAATTTGCAGTTGATTGGAAAAAAGTGGCTAAACCAGTCTTTGCAAGCAAGGATAGGAAATGCAAAAGAGGAAATTAAACTTACATTCTCTATTGGATTTTTTTAAATCTATTTAACACCAGCACGTAGCGTAGCGGGTGAGACGATGCTTTTTTTGACATCTGAAAGATTGGTCTTCTATGCAGACTTGTAAGCACTGAGAAAATTGCTGAAGAAACATCTCCACCCCTTTGAAGTTGTTTTGATAAGACTAGATTATAGTTAAAGTGGTTTGGTAGCCATTTTTCTTAACTTTTCTAGGTTGGTCTGTCTTAGATCTAAATTTTACATAACAGTTGTAAGCTTGGTTTTGACTTCCCCAATCCTTAAGACATGTTGAAATTAAGGAAAGTGAAGAATCATGAAACTAGGTATATTTTTGGGATTGTCTCTTACATTTAAAGAAAGTTCTGCTTAAGACCATAGTTAGTATTCATTGTATTTGGTGTTTCATATAAAACGGTAGCTTTTGGAGACAACTAATAAAAAGAAAATTTCAGTCTCCTTAAAAACAAATTCTTCATTTTAATGGAAAAAAAAAATCTTAAATATGACCCGTGTCTCTCTAAAATCGTAACAGGCAAGAAAGTTTTCTTGTTATTTCCCATGGGTCTGATTCAAACATCTGAGTGTTTGAATTTAGCAGGAAAATTAGAAAAGTTGAAGAATAAAAGTCCAAATAAATGTAAAGCTGATCTTACTTTATTGAAGTATAAGCTAAAAGCAGTGTACTGCTTGCAGTGGGCTGCGGAAGGTTAAATGATACAATTAAACTTTTTTTTTCCTTTTCCAGATTAGTTCTAATATTTTCAGAACACTTCCACCTAGTGATAACCCAGATTTTGATCCAGAGGAAGATGAACCAACTCTTGAAGCCTCATGGCCTCACATACAGGTCTGTGATTCTTTTATTTTCAAGTATTCTTGTAGGGCTAGAACTGTGAATGGCTGTGAGCAATATTGTACTTTTCTTTTTTTTTAATATCAAAATTGCTTTTTACAAGAATTTAGTGCCTGTATATGGAAAAGAACAGAACTGGTGCTTTTGTTATATGTACGACCGAATGTTATTCCTGTTATGAGTACTTTTTAGAGGTATTGAACTGTTAAAATGTGGTGTATGTATGTCTTAAAGTACATGGATATTTGGGATAACTATGTTCTTTATACAAGATGCCAGGTTTCTGGTTTTGTTTATTTTCTGTGAAATCTAGCTGGATGTTACCACTCGCTCTCTTGCAGCAGCAACAAAAAGCAGCGATAGCATTTATAAGACAGCAATAGCCTATGTATAGCTTACAAAAACTCCCCATCTCCTCATTCCTCTCTCCCCAAACCCCTCCCTCCCTCAAAAACTTGACAATATCGGCGTTGTTGTTTGCTAACAGTTGGTCACTTATTTCATTGTTGCGCTCCTCTACCAATCTCGTGATTTTTATAGCATTGCGGTATCAACCACGTGATCGACTTGCACTAATGCTGTGGCTTTTGTTTTTTGTTTTTTTTTATCAACTGTTAAAAGTTGAACAATCATAAATCACTTGATCACTTGTGATCCAAGCTCATATCGTGGGTAATTTCTTGCTGAAAAAGTAGCGTCCGTTACATAAAACTTGTTACGGAGCAGCTGTGACAAGTAGAAGATGAGTAGCTGCTGCACATCTGCCTGCCATCCCCTCTGAGGGGCTCAAAATGTTACTTTGTGGCTGTAATTTTACAGTTTTAATGTAACAGAGAATACCAACATTAAAAATGAGGTTTCTATTTTTAGCTACAAAGCGAGTTTTCAGGGCAGTATTTGAAACTTAAACCAAGTAAGAAAAGGTTACTGCAGAGAATAACTAACTATTCTGGGGTGTCAGCATCCATTCCCTGCACGTCAAAACTCCTCATTACTTTTGGCGTGCTCTGAAGTTCTCCTTGCTATTTTTTCTCTTCCTGCTTGCAGTGAGTTGTGCTATTTTTTACAAACCATACTTGGTGTTTTCTCCTGTGCTGCTGGATGCATAGTTAGTTTTCTAGGAGGAAAAGTGAAAAACAGAATTGCCACTCTGGTTGAGTCTGCTGGCATTTGTTTATAAAATTGTGTGATAGATGGTGACTTACTAAGTTACCAGCCTGTGTAACCACTGCCAAAGACTGCAGACCTTCAGAAAAATGAGTGCCACATGCAGGGCAGCTTTAAAGCAATACCCAAGATGGTTGTTGGCAACCAAACTGTGTTGAGCAGAAGCAACCAAGATCTGGCTGTGGCTAGAATCCGTTCTTACCTCTGCTTGGCACTTAAAATTATGTTTTTGAATTCAGAAACATTAGGGTACAGGAGAAGGGAAAGACCGACTGTGGGGAGAATGGCCATCACAGCCTGCTTCCTGAAGTGGGTTGGATAGTTTCATGCTTTTCCCAAGGGTTTCCAAAGTTATTTGATACCTTTAATGGGTTGTATGTGGTCTAGGAGCAGTGAAACTAATTGTCAGGAAGTCAGGAAGATGGAAGTTTCTATAAACATCAGAACTGCATAAACATTTCCTCAGTATACAGAACTTTCCTGTGACACAACCCAGAAATGGGAATTTTGAGCACTTTGTCCTATTCCCCGCTCTTCTGAAAACTCCTCTTTTTAAGGTTGCTAGCAGTGTTCCTGGTTCAGGCATTATATATGGTTCTTTGAAATACCCGAATGGTAAGCGGCTGCTGTCCTCCCGTATTAGATATGAGACATGCAACTGCTTATAGTTTGTAATCTATAAGGAGAATCATGCATTAGTGCTGATTCCTTTTATAATGGAGAGATCTACTCTTAAGACCTTGTTTTCAGTACCAATTTATATCCTAACCTCAATCTTTGACGATTTACCTGCAGATATTGTTATGCATTTACATTGTATGCATGCACTGATGTAAAGCATTATGCTGTAGCTTTATTGCTTAGTTTGACTTGTTCCTTCTCTCTATCGAGGAGTCATAATTGTCTCCCACCTCCTTCAGGATAAACAAAACATGCCCATTTAGCCTCCCTTCAGAAGGGTGCTCTGTCCCATGATAACTGTAGTGGTTCCTGCTCTACATTTTTTGCAGGTTTGAGTATCTGTGCAAAGCATGTAGGACCATGCGTCACTGTTCAGTGTGTTCCTACTGTATTCCAGGTTTCATTTGCTGTCTTCATGGCATGAATACATCTATCATCCTGTGGCTGACTAGTCATAAGGACCTCCTCCTTTCCCCAGCTTAGAAGCATGCTAGTGCACAGCCAAGGTCTTTTGGGGCTGTCACTTTGCAGTCACGCAGTTTGATCCTATATGTGTTACACTTGGTCTTCAGGATCTTGTCCTTTCTTCTTGATGACCTGGTACATTTTCTTTGGTGGTAGCTTCCAACTTCATGGTGTCATCTAGGGTGTCATCAATAGAAATATTAATGAGACTTAATTCCAGAATTAAGCACTATGAAGCTGTGCTAATAACTTCCCTTCAGCCATATGTTTCTCATTTTGGTATGAAACACTGGTGAATTTATACAGTTCTTAGCTTGAGGGAATTTAGTAGCCATGGCTGATCCCTTTACTAAGGCAGACGATGGAGTACAGGAATGCTTAATCTTAATGGATTTGCTACTGTCAAGCTTTCAAAACAAACGAGCAAACAACCCCCTCTCCCCCCCAACAAAACCCTGTGCTGCATAGTCAATTATGCAACTACATGCACTATATTCATGCACAGGAGGACAAGTTTCCTGACTTGCAACTTCAACAGGCCCTCACTATTCTCTCCTGCTGTCTTTTCACCTGTGGGTCTTGTGGAGTCCTATTAAGTAAGGAATTGAATTCTGTAATAATAATAATAATACACTACAAAATGTGAGGGTGTTGAGTATAAACATGCAGAGGGTCGTGTTGTTTGAATAGAGTATCTAGGGTATAGAAACGCAGTGGTGTGCCAAATGCTACGTGTCTGTGTATTTATTCAGCTTTCTAATATGACCTTTCATTTTTACAGCTTGCAGTTGAAACTTAGCAGAAACACTTCAGTTAATAGACTTATTTTATGGATTTTTGTAATGTTATGGTATTTAATTCTCTTCTTGGTGGTATAAGCATTTGGAATTCTTAATATAGCAAAAAAGGAAAATATGTAATACATAGAACTTTTACTTGATTTGTCTGGTAGTAATATTTTTAGTGGATTGTTTATTAAGCTTTGACTTGAGGGAGTTAAAATATTCTTGATTATTGTTTAGTTCTTTCAGTGCCTTCCCCTGAAGGCCATAATTGAGGGGTATGGGAGGCCTGGCCAGTCCATCTTTTAAGCATGTGTGAAGTCAGTGGGACTATTTTTATGTAGGGAGGGGCTCTTTGGTGCTTTACTATCTGTATTTTATACCCATGTGTATGGTGTACTGTAACTTATTAAAAACTCTTCATTTCAATGCTTGTAGTTGGTGTATGAATTTTTCCTGAGATTTTTAGAGAGCCCAGACTTTCAGCCGAGCATTGCGAAGCGATACATTGACCAGAAGTTTGTACAGCAGGTAAGCACAGAGTCCTTCTCCCCACGGATTTAAAGATCACCTCTCAAAATGAAGCTGGCTGAAACTAAAGCTTTCACTTTAACAGGGATTAAATTTTAGTTGTTACTACAATGCTTTCTGCAAAGCATTATATATACAGGACATCATACCATGCAGCTAATTAGTAACTTCTGAAACACTTTGCAAAGTGTAGAGGTTGATATCTGAAAAGAGTACAAAAACTCCTGTGTTTGTGGAAAAAAATGTCCAGTCATACTTCCAGAGAAATCACTTGTGTGCTGGTTGAGTTATTTTACTGCTATTGTCATTGTGATTTTTCTCCCCCCCCTCCTTTGTTCTTCTTCTCCCTGTCCTTCCCTCTCACTCTTCCACCCCTGCAGAAGTTTATCATGGTAAAATCTATATCAAAGCTGACTTTCTGTTTTGTCTTCTGCAAAAAATATATATATATATATTTAATGAGATGTGCTCCATCATCTGCTAAGTTGTTATGAGACAATCTTGTTTTCTTTATTGTCCCGTGTTATATACAAAAGAAAAAATAAATGGAAAAAATGGGAAAATTGAGAGAAATGATGCTTCACTGTGCAAAGTAACTGATCAGGAAAATGAATTGAGATTGAATATTAAATGTAACTCATCAGGGACATAGGCTCTATTGTTTTGATTGACGCTATCCAATTATTATCCTTTAAAGTCGGGATAGCTTGAAATTTTAGGCCCCAAAGATAGATTTGTATTTTCTACTTCTGTTAGGGTTTAGCCAAGACTTGCAGGTATCATTTGACTTGCTTTGTCTAAAACAGACTATTATGTTATGGTGCTATATTTCTAGTGTCTTGGGTACAAACCTGTTATTGTCTTAAACTCCTGTTAATCAGTTTTGGTGGAGAGGGAGAAAAAGATAAAGCTTTTAGAAAGTAAAGACTGTAACCTCTGTGCTTCCACTTCAGCTTGGGGCCTGTGTTGCTGTTGACTCTTTTGCACCTTGCTTCCCTTTCAAGGAAAATCCTAGGTGGGAGGGAGACAAGCAGGAAGATGCTGCTGTGGGTCCCTTTGACCAGAAAATCTGCAGCAAGTCAGGGCAAGGAGCTGCAGGTTTGAGAGGGCAGTGTCTTGTGCTTTCCAAAAGGTCTGAATTGGCTTTCCCAGCCAGGAGCAGCTTTCTTAGCAGCAGGCAGTTGCCTTTGGGTTGGGAGCAGCATTGCACTATGGCAGGGAAAGGGGAAAGGTACCAGGACCTAGTGGCTATGTAATGAAAACTCAGTTTCTGGGCATTTCAAATCCAGATGAGGAAGTGCATCACTCTGCAGTAAGGGTAAAGTAGAAAATTGCTTGAGTACTTTCCCTCTCCACCTTCAGAAATTGCATTTATGTTTCTATTTATTTGGCTTTACTGTTCCTGTTTCTAAGCATCCCCTTCCTGTCTGTTTGACTTTCCCACAAAATCCAGGCCTGAAGCTGCTGCGAACAGCTGGCTGTGAATGGCCTGTTTGCTAGTTGATCTTGGAAGCCCTCTTTCAATTTTTAATTCCTGAAGTTTGACTTGACCTTTCTAGAGAGTACGAGAGAGACATCTCTGAGTGAGAAAAATGTGGACACTGGTGACACTGAGACCTTCTAAATATAAAAATGAAATGAGCCTGAGCAAGTTTCCAAACAGCTGTGTCCCCTGCCATACGTTGCATGCTATAGACGTTCCTAAGTTTGCAGACCTGGCCTAAGCAGGAGATGGCAGTGACTGCTTGACCAAATTACGAACTTGTTTAGCGTAGTTAGCATCTCTGGATTTGCTCTTGCTTGGACACAGAGCGGGGAAAAATAACTTAAAATAATGACTTGCCATGGAATTGTAGTGTGGCATTTTCTGTGTCTTTGGAAAGCTTCCTACAAGTCAAGAAAGAAAGAAAGAAAAATCTCTTTGGAGTATCATGCTGTCTTATTTGGGGTGTTCAGTCTCTATTAGCAGATAACCAGAACTTGACATTTCATAGCATATGCTTAATTTTGATGAACACTCATATTAAATTATGAATTCTGATATTTCTTGCATCTAAACAAAAGGAATTGTGTTCATCATCCAGAGTAGATGAGCAGAAAATGGCAGGAGGGATTAGCGGAGAATACTGGTGCTAGATGGAGTCAGAAATTACTCAACTTCTACATGCTGTGTTTTTTTTCTATAGCTTCTAATGCATTATCATCCCATTAAATATAACACTTTATTTTTTCCCCGAGGAAATGTACATAATTCTTACCCCTATCCATTTATCCTGCAAAATGATTTTGCAGAGAATTATGCTTTGCTTAACTTGAAAGACAGGAAGGTTTAAAATGAAGAACAATGTTTTAATTAAGAAGCTATAATTATCTGATACAAATGTAATTAATTGGGGAATCTTAAAAGCTGACTGAAAACCACTAGGGTTTGATAACCTCGTTCTTAATTGTTTCATTATTTTGATAGTGTCTCAGTTTTTGGAATGGCTTTGTCTGTATACAGGCTTCTCAATAGAATACAATTTCAGGTCAAACATTCTCTTTATTGCAAAGCTGTAAAGTGCAGGTAAAATTCAAGTCAGTAACATGATGGCAAAGATTTTTTAAATCTTCTAAAATTAATATATTTCAATTTAATTTTTAAAGTTGCTGGAGCTCTTTGATAGCGAAGATCCACGAGAACGTGATTTCCTAAAGACAGTTCTTCATCGAATTTATGGAAAATTCCTTGGTTTAAGAGCATTCATCAGGAAACAGATAAACAACATTTTCCTCAGGTATGCTGTCCGTGTGCGTGACTAGGCTGAGGCTTCCTAGCTCGCCTCTGCAGTTACTTGTTCTTGAAACACCAGATTTGGTTCTCCTATCTGGGTGTCAAATATTTGAAGCTTATTGAAGACTCTTATATTTCTAACTTCTGTTTCACTTTGCCTCTTTGTGTCAGGTTTATATATGAAACCGAGCACTTCAATGGTGTTGCTGAGCTTCTTGAGATATTAGGAAGGTAAGTTTGATAGGATGGGGAATAAATAAGAAATGTTACTCTGGGTTACTCTGGAAAGCTTCAGCTTTCTTGCTTTGAGAAGGAAGGGGGAGAACAAAGCTATTTTAGTCAGTAGAGATGAAGTGCTGTCACCGATACCTGCCATTCTCTAGTCTGTGACTGTCCAATTGGAAGATGGACTAGAACTTGTCCTTTCACTGCAGATTTTAAAGGTGGTCTGCAATCTGCTTAAGAGTACTTGTTTGCCTCTAGCATGATATGTGAATATCAAAAAAGCATCTGTCCCCATTCTCACCCCCCCCCGCCTTTTTTTTAAAACCTTTGGAAATAAGCAGTACTATCTATTCTTGGTCCTTTCCTAATAGTTTGTCTTGATTCAGAAAAGCTAGTATTAACTTTGGCCCTCATGTTTTCATCTGCAGGCTGATTTACTTCAATTACGAAAATTTTAAGAGTTAGAGCTTACTGTCATTTTTGCCCTTAATTCGCTATTTTTTTATTTTTAATTTTTGAATTTTGTGCAGTATCAGTTTATTAGTATTTCAAAATTGTTACAGATATATTGCACAGTAGAAAAATTCATAGATGTTACTGATTCAATGAAAAATTCCAAGCTCGCAAAACTACATTTGAATAAATCTTTATGAAACTAACAATTTCCTTTCATCTGATTTTAAGTTTGTCTGAAACATAGAAACATTGTCAAAACGCATGTTCAGGCTGCAGCATTAAAGCAGCCTTTACAAAGTGCTGTGCCCTCAGGTGTGTGGCCAAGTGTATTTTTGTTTCCCTGTTCTTTTCAAGTTACCTTTGAATGATTGTGGGTGAAGGGATCAGCTTCCCCTTGCATCTGTCAAAGCCTTGCAGCTGGACAGCAAGACTCCTTGCTGAACTTGTAGATCATTTCACCACATGGAAGTCATGTTAAATACTTCAATCTAACAAGTATTACCAAATTTCAGTTACGAGTGGGGGGGTTTTTGTTCGTTTTGGGGTTTGTTTTCCTCCTCTTTGCTACCAGGTGTCCAAACTTGTATGCTACAGGCACGTTAGAGATTGTGCCTGTATAAAGCTGCTTTTGTGTGTGGCCCTGCAATTACTAGATTTTGAAAATGAACTAGAAATTGAATGTTGCTTTAATTTACGGTATTTCTTGATCTATTGGGAAGAACTTTTTAAATATATTTATATAAAAATAAATTCTGCCTGTTCGTGTTTTCAGTATTATCAATGGTTTTGCACTGCCACTGAAAGCAGAGCACAAACAGTTCCTCATGAAAGTTCTGATTCCCATGCATACTGCAAAGGGATTAGCTTTGTTTCACGCACAGGTAAGTCTTTACATATTTTCAAGATTTTTTTTTTGTGTGTTTACATTTGAAACTAATGAAAATTAGTGTGTGTTAATGTCTGTATTCCAAAATACTTAATGTAATCACTGAATATTTCATTGAGATCTTAGATAAATTCTAATTCTAAGATAGTGTCTTGTAAATTTCAAAAGTGAAAGAATGTGGCAGTTGGTCATGTCAACTAAAATGGGAAGTTGTTTTTGGTTGCCTAGACTGTCACATTTAAGCCTAAAACATAACCTCAAGGCCTTGTTCTGTTATCACTTCCTTAGGCAAACTAAATGCTGTGTATAAGGAACGTTGAAAGAGGTCGCACGCTTACTTCGGAAATGCTTTCTTTCGTCTTTAAAAAAAAAAAAAAAAAATCCTATATCCAAAAACATAAGTAAAATAGACAAATTGAAGGCAGAAATCCAATATCTTGTTGGATCAGCTAGGAATTATGCAGCTCCATGACATCCTGCCAGAATGGAACAGTTCCTTGGTTCACTTCTGTTCTTGTATTTAGCACAGGCACTCAACAGTTGTTTGAATAACATGCATCCTTTCCAGGCAGAGTGGGACTTGAGTTTTGACTACATTTTATGCAAATGAACAAGTAATTTGCTATATTTCATTAAAAAATTGCTTTGTTAACTTTAGCCAGCTCACTAATATCATATGAACAGAAGATACGGGGAAAGAAATGGGTTTCTAATTAAGGTGGAGTCATGATGACTCTGCAGCCTACAAAAGGGATCAAGTCAAGAGCTCCGTTAATTCCTGATTCTCATGACAGCCCTTTTAACGAAGCGCCTTGTCCTCGTGGCGCGTTGCTGCCTCGTCGGGGAGGCCGAGGGCAGTGTGGGGGAGGTGTCCGGGCGCCCGGGGAGCCGGCCCCCCCGCCAGCTCTGCCGAGAGCAGCACTCAGCTCCTGGAGCGGGTTGTTCATCCACCCCTTCGCAATGCGTCAGGCCCAGGTGTCAGAAGTATAGAAAACACCACCTGGAAATGAAAGAGCAGCCCTTGTGTCCTGCTTCACGTTGCCCCAAGAAGCGGAGCAGCACCGGTCCTGTCCTGCAGCCGGGAGCAGCCAGGTGCTCTGCTGCAGCAGTGCCCGCTTGGGCTGCCTTGAGGCAGGGCCCTGGAGCTGGTTTGAGTTTGAGTCTGTTTAAATAGTTCATGTACTGTACAAAAATACTGTAATGGTGTTTGTGTGACACCATTTTTAGTCCACACGTATCCTTATCTGAGTGTTTAAAAAAAAATAGACGTGTTGTAATTGCAGCACCATAATGATCTGGTTTGGTAGAAGAGATTAAAATGGAAAGATAACACTTAAATTCAAATGTTCAAGCATGGAAATATATGTAAGGCATGCAAATGGTCTCAGTTTGCTGAAGCCAATGCTAGGGGAATCTGGGATTGTAGCCACCTGAGGAATGGGGTTCTGGTGTGGTTTCTGTCCTGGGCAGAGGCAGGTGGCTCAGCTCCCTAGCTCCTTGTTTCCACACTTCCAAACATTCGGGAAACGCTTGGGGCTGCCTCCTTTTTTTTTTTTTTTTTTGGGGCGGGGGGGAATAATTTAAAATAGCTGCCTCGGGGTGTTATTTTTTTCCAGTTTGAAATGCTTGAAATTAGAATTTGTGGTACTTAGTTATGCTATAATATCCACTCAGTGTCTGTTTAAACTAAAAAGCTGTATATGACTTGCATTTTAGCTGGCCTATTGTGTTGTACAGTTCCTGGAAAAAGACACAACCTTAACAGAGCCTGTAAGTATTTTTGAATTGAATGTTTTTCTGCTTTTAATCTGAACTTCCAGTTTCAGTGCAGCTCATTAGAACCCTAGGGCAGCACTAACTGCAGCGTGCATTATGATCTGTAGGCATTTGGGGTGAAAAGTAGTGTGTATTTTTTTAACAAGTCAAGGACAAGTGTTGGAGAAATCTGGCTTTTCCAAGTGCTGTTATCTTCTTAATCCATGACTGACATGGAGCACAGATTTAAATAAAAACTGGAACCACTGAGATGATGCGGATCATCTCATAATGAAAAAGTCTTTACCTGCAGTGTTCCTTCCTACTAGGACCTGAAACTTCATATTTTTGATGCTCCTGGCTTGTACCTAACCACTAGATGAAGCTTCAGGGAAATAAACAGTCCCAAAATACAAGCTGACAAGAGCAACCCTACTTTATTTAGAACTTTGGAATTCCAGATGTATTTCTGCCCTGTCCCTTCAGCGATGTCAGCGCCTCTTGGTGTGTTTAACAGAGGTGCTTCAGGCTCCGGTGGCCTTTGCAGGCCGCATCTCCCGCGATGGCTGTTGGCAGTTGGGCTGTGCAGGGGCTTGTGCCGTTCATTGCAGAGTCCCCAAAGAGAAATGCAGGCTCAGGGCAGCCCCTGCGCACGGGAGCTGGCCAGGCCAGCTAGGACAGAAACCCTTTGTAGTTTAATAGTTGTAAAACTTTCAGTTAAGGCTGTATTGAATTTTAAGTACTTTATTTTGGTTTTGATGGAAAAAATCAAGAGGTTTTGCAGTTTTCTTAGGGAAAAAAATAGTTTTGTGGAAACAACTTGTAAATTTTCACCAGGCAGACTTGGATGGTGCAACCGGGCTGCCCTGTGTGGGTTTGTGCCGGCTGCTCGAGGCGCTTCCTTCCCGCGGAGTGTCCCTGTCCCAGCGCAGGTCTCCAGCTACCGATTTCCACAAAACTTCTAGGGATTTAGATGAGGATTTAACTGTATGAGTTTTCCAGTTTCATTAAAACTGGAGAGTGAATTGCTTTTATTGGGTAGGATGTGAACAGCAAATGGACAATATAACATAAAGACCTGTAAGAATTTTTTTGTCGAAGTGACAAAATCAGAACTTCCTGATATGAATTTGCATCCCACCAAATCCAACTCAGACTTTTAAGCGGGAAGTCAGGGCTCCCTTAGCTACAGATGCCCTGGTACCATGTCCTGAGACCTCCCCTGGGCCATCACTGCAGACATTTTTGGTCACGCTCTGGTCAGAAAAGTGAGTTCAGAGTGGAGCAGATACAAGAAGTGACTGCAGAATCGCTGCCTCTGCTCACCTTGGTCGTGGGCCCTGTAAGGGATGACTAAAAGTTGAGAGGGCAAGAAGTGAAGCTTTAAGAAACTTTCTGAAATGCTTGAACTGTAAATGTCAAAATTTGATAGGGCAGCTGATGAAATAGTATTTAGAGGGTTTTTTGTTGTTGTTTCGAGGGAAGGACGTCTTGGCTGTGGGTCACGGAGTATTTTAAGCCCCCCCTTAGGAAGGAGGCTGCTGAGCACCACGTGTGTATCTTTCTGGCAGGAGCCGTCGCTCGGGGTCGGTGCTGGGGCACGTGGAGCGGCAGCGCGGCGCGGGGGCGGCTGGAGTCAAGCGGGAAGGAGCGATAAAAGCCCAGGGGTTTCGTGTAGGAACAACAGCCGGAGCTGTGCAGGCACACGAGTATTGCGGGGAATAAAACTCTTGAGCACAACTGTACATGGGTGTTTTAATATGGAAGTGTGGTCAAGCTGGAAATTGTATGGTCCGTAAAGAGCAAGGATTAGGTAGGTGTCTTGGAGAGGTTTGTGCTCTTCTGTTTGCACTCTGCTATGCTTCTAGATTCACCTGCCTTCCAGCTAAGGGTGCGTGGTAGGTTCTAGCTGCCTTTCCTGAGTAAAGGTGCTTGGCTGAATTTTTGGGGATTTCTTCCCTTGTTTTGGAGGAAGAGAAACAGTTGGCAGAATGGGGTGTTACACTTGTAAATGCTTGTGGGGGTTCTGTAAGGAGACGAAACCTCAGTAGTGGGTAACCGTGTCACACATCCAGCATCTGTTAACTAGCTGGGAACCAAGTGGATACAAGCACAAACACGAACTTGCTTCTCGTGGGTTTGAGCCTAGGACTGCCATGGGTGGCCGGCGTTTCCTCGGCCGCTCCGTTCCACGCGGGGCGATGCCCAGCCCTGCAGAGCAAGGGGTGCCGGTGGCGTAAAACCAAACACCAGGGAGGCAGGAGGAGCCGCGTCCGGGCGGCCCGAGCCCACGCGGGGGTGAGGCCTGTCCGCAGGGGGAACTGTCCGCGCGGAGACGCTCCCGCCTCTGGCCGCGCGGGCGGGCGGGCGCCTCTCGCGGCCAGCACCGACCTGGTCGCTGGGGCGCTGCGTTGGGTGTTTGTCTGGGGGACATGGGCCTCCGGTCTCCTACTTGCTGTGTCGCCTGCTCCTGGGAGCACCTGGGGTGTTCTCCAACCTCACATGAGATTATTCCTGCATCTCCTCTGGAAACCAACTTTCTCTGTGAACTTGCATCTTTATTTCCCGGTTTCCAGTCTTTGCCACTGCAAATTCTAGAAGAGAAAAGGTGATTGAGTCCATGGCCCTCCGTAGAGCCCTGGTGGCATAGCCCGTGTAAAAGATATTCTGGGAAAGTGGAGCTACAGGGGAGTTAAATGCACATTTGTGAAGCTTCGATGTTGTCCTGTCAGTTAATATGGGTACTGGGGGGGAGTGCAGTGTGAAGACTTCTTAAAGCAATAGCATGTGTATTATTCTGAAATAATACAAGATGAATAAGTAAGATAAATACTGCCTGGTCTCATTTAAAGTCTTATTTTTCAGTGAATGGACCTATATTTAGCTGTATTGCCTTTAGGATAAGGAGAAGCAAATTGGTATTTAATTTTATTTTTAAATGAATCTTACCAAATACTGAATACAAACTTTCTGGTTTAACTTGTGGTTTTTTTTTTTTTTTAATATAGGTAATCAGAGGACTGCTGAAATTTTGGCCAAAAACTTGCAGTCAGAAAGAGGTTGGTTTTGTTTCTGCTTTATAAAACGTTAGAGCAGCAGGTTCACATACTTCATCTCTGCTGCATTTCTCAGGGGATCTATTGGAGTTCCTGCAGTTCTCAAATTCCTGGGGTGCTGATGTTTGTCCTGCCACTCAGTGCAACATTGGTTCTGTATCTGCCACTTACTGTGCTGCTGGTCTCTTAAAGCTATGTTAAAAGTTGCGTGTTATTTCAGATCTCTCAGAGAGAAATAACTTCTTCCAGATGAAAAGTCCTTTAGTAGATAAGTACCAGCTCAGAGGCAGTCGGTCTGCAACGTGCTGCATTTGATACTGGAATACCAGGACAGCTGTGGAGCTGGTGCATGAGCTATCGTATGAAATTCTACTTCAGTGCAAATGTTTCTTCTGTGTAAATGTAACTTTAAATGACCTCAGGAAATTCATTTTTCTGATTGTCTCCTATACAATGAAAGATGGGAGCTTGATGCCAGCAGATACCACCTCCCTGGCTGCCCTTTAGAAGAGGGGCCCCTTAGCATGAGACCCGCCTTGCGTGAGCAGGGCTGAACCCTGCACGCTGCCCCCGCTGCTGTGTCATTTAAAGCTGAAGTTAACAACCTACCACTAGAACCCGCTTTGGAGATCGCCACTAACAACAGCCTTTGCAGCCTCTCTTGAAGAAACAAAAAGGTTTTAGCATTTTTAAACTATTAACAAAAAAAATCAGACAAAGCAGCAGGGTTGAAGCTTTGAGAACAACTATCCAAGAGAAATCCAAGATGGGAGCTTGAATGTGGTGGATAAAAGCAACTCTTCTTTCAGGTTGTGGGAGAATTGAGCTGTGGCTGTCTTGTAGAACATGGTAACACACTCTGCTCTTGGCAGGATTTGGGACTAACGTGCAAGCTGTATTTTGTTTGTGTTGGCAATGCAAAATGTTCTCATGCTTTTTGATGTGCTTTTTTATATAAACAGGTAATGTTCTTAGGTGAAATTGAAGAAATCCTAGATGTAATAGAACCAACACAATTCAAAAAAGTAGAAGAGCCTCTATTTAAGCAAATATCCAAGTGTGTATCAAGTTCACATTTTCAGGTAAAAAAATAAATAAATTAATTAAGCATAAAAATAACTTGTAGTAACTTATTTTATCTTTTTTGACCCCTAAACTTTGACCTCTAAACTTTGTATTTCAGGTTGCAGAAAGAGCATTGTACTTCTGGAATAATGAATATATTCTTAGTTTGATTGAGGAGAACATTGATAAAATTCTACCAATTATGTTTGGCAGTTTATACAAGATCTCCAAAGAACACTGGAATCCGTATGTAATGTTAACTCTTCCCGTGCTATCAGAATCAACTGTATTACTCTGCTCTTTCATGATTGGATCATAAGGAGATGATGGAATAGGAATGGAAATAGTAGACAGCTCTAATATATGGACAACTGTACAAAACAGGCAGTCTCATTTACAGTAAGAAAGCAAACAAAAAAACTGAAATCCTTATCTGGTGCTGTAGCTTAATTGAATTCTCTAGAGGTGCATGTGCAGCAAAACTGTGCTATCCATAAACACTTCTGGTAGAGTCCATAAACCCCATCTTAAACCACGTGTCTGTCAGTCCTCTGCTCTGTTCTTCTGCCCAATCTTGGAGCTGATGACCAGAAGCTTTATGGACTCAAAGTATTTCAGGTATTATAAAACTGCTGTGAAAACTCAGTTTTGTAAATGTTAACATAGCTGAATGGCTTTTATTATACAGCCACGGTAATGCTTATGCCCTGGTGAGTGCTAGAGTCAGGAGTTTATGGTTACAGAGCCATTTAAAAAAAAAAAAGTATTTTATTTACAGAGAAAGTAACTGTAAATAATTTTGCTCCAAGAACTCATTGACCTTAGAGTAGCATCTTAAAAACAAAGTTCTGAGTCCAAAAAGGAAATTGGACACTTGTTCACCAGAGACTTTTGTGTTGAGTAACCTGCCGGTGTGCTCCTCCTGCCCTAGCACCATCGTGGCACTCGTGTACAACGTGCTGAAGACACTGATGGAGATGAACGGCAAGCTCTTCGATGAGCTCACCAGCTCCTACAAAGCAGAGAGGCAAAGGTACTGACACCTCGTCCAAACGATGCTGCTAAACATGTGCCTGAGATGCTCCCCCTGAAGAGGAGCAGACTTGCCCCGCGCTGCCCGTGGGAAGCTCCTGGGCCCGTGGGCAGTGCGGAGGGAGCGGAGCCGCGGGGGCTCCGGGCCCTGCCAAGTCGGGAAGCTCCTCTGTGCGGGAGGGCAGCCTGGCAGCTGCTGCCAGGCGCTCCCGGCGCTGCGGGAGGCCTGGGCTGGGGAGCAGCTCGCCCGAAGCCTCCTCTTCATCCTGCTGAGCCTGAGCGCTGCGCAGGCGACAGCAGCTTGTCCCAGGCCAGCCCAAACCCCTGCTCGGCCTCCTCCCGCCAGCTCTGCTCTTCCTCCCATGGCGCTCGGTTTCTCCATTTGTTTGCTTGCAAAAAAGAACCTCCTGAGCCTTGCAGTCATCAGTGAATAAAGACGAAGCTGCAATGGAGCTTTTCAAGTTGTACCTTCATCCTTTGCCTCAAAGAATAGCTTTGGGCATGAGAAGCCTGAGGGCTTACTGGATATTAATCAGTTTTTAGGCATCTGCATCTATACATTGCTCTTAAAGCACATCTGAAATTGGTATTTCACTCTCTTTGCAGAGAGAAGAAGAAGGAATTGGAACGTGAGGAGCTGTGGAGAAAGCTAGAGGAGCTGAAGCTGAAGAAGGCCTTGGCAGAAAAACAGAACAGCACTCACAACGTGCTGAATGCACACAACTCAAGTGCCAAATAAACAAAATGACAACCTCTACACAACAGATGTACTTTTTTCCTACCCTTTTGAAATATAGAAAAACTTGCAAAATAAACCTCATCAGTATAATAGGAACAGCCGACTTTTTCTCTGGCAAAATGTAAATGAAAAAGATTTAAGTTCAGCAGTTAAGTGATGTCATTACCACAGCATATTGTAAATTTTGTCTAATTATTGATATATTGTCACTTCCAACGTTTCATAGAACTGAATTACCTTTAATGAGTGAAATAATTATGGGAGTGGTGAGAACTATGACTTGAATTTTTGATTGTGTTGCACATAGGTGGTATAGTTTGCTCTGTACATTTTTTTTCCTTGTTTTATACGTGCTTTTCACAGCGCTGCATACCTTGGTTAAGACTATAGAAGAGGCTTCTAGTTGTGCTGTATTTTCTCAAATAAAACCAAGGTACGTTACCAGGAACTTGAGACATCTGCTATGTGCCCCTCGCAACGCCGAAAGGAACGTGGCTTGCCGGTGGTCTCGGACTCCAGATTGAATTTAGCTTTGCAAACAGCTCATGGTAGAGTGAGGCAAAACATGGAAGGGGTGAGTTCCGAGGGTGGCCTGTGCGTCTGCCCCACCGTGGGGCGGGCGCCTGGTCCTGCTCCTGCCCCACGTGAGCCTGGCCGTGACATTCGTCGTGTGCCAAGGCCGAGTGTGGCCACTGCCGGCAGGGCCTGGGGCAGCCAGGCTTACGTGGTAAGGTGGGAAGACTGTCCACAAGTAGTTCCTTGTTTTATTTAAAGAAAATGCAGTCTGCTCCTTGGAGGTGGAAAGTTGATTATAGAAGTCCTGTCTGTTTTACTTGATCAAGTATTTTTCACATCTTTTATCAGAGTACCATTCCAATCTCTTTAAATTGCAGTTGTGTGGAAAACTTTTGTATTGAAAGACCTTTGGGGAATTGAGCAGCATTCAATAAAGTCTTTATGTTTGTATTTAGTGCTGTATATCACATCTTTGTGTTTATAAAGACCAAGAGAAGTCGAATGGCTCTTAGAAACAAAGCGTTAGTTGTACCACACTTATTTAAATAACCCATAGTTTGTCACTAGCTGACAGCAGTGAAAGCTGCAGGGCCCTGAGGTCTAAGTTTTGGTGACTGAGGGTGGCAGGTTTTGCTGAGATCCTCTCCTCAAGTTTCTTTTGCCTGTTGCTTGACTGTTTTACTGACTTAACCCAGGTACCAGGGAGAAGTCTACATTACAGTGTTTTTTTTTAATACATTTTTTTTAATTACTTCTGTTATTACTTCAGCCCTTGTCTCTGAGGGGCTCCCTTTCTTCTCTAACCCTCCCTGGAGAGGTTAAACAAGAGAAGCTCTTTAAGAGCCCGTTGCTGATCCAGGAGTCATTTATCTTCAAAGCAGCAGTACCCGGGGGCGGGGGTGCTGCCTGGATAGTCTGGACCCTCCAGCTACTTCTGCGGGGCTTCAGCAGAAGCTTCAGCTACTTCTGAGGGGCATTTTTCCCCTCACGCCCCTGGCATGGGCTCCAGGGCCTTTCCTGTGCCCTGCACGTTTCCCCTTGCACAAACACCTTCTAGGGCCATACCTGGCACAGCAGAGGCTGAAGAACTTCTCCACTTTCCTGTTCAACCAGGGCCTCACACCTGCATAGCCCAGGCTGTTCCCAGGCAGTTTTGGGGTTGTTGCTACTCTTACAAGTCACCTTCGGAGGAGGGTGCAACCAGCTCCTGAAGGCCGATGCCTTCCCAAAAGCTGGAGCTGTGGCGGGGGTGGAAATACTTAAATACTTTTCATGGTGCTTCCTCAAGCAAGACTTCAACCTAGGGCTGTTAAGGGGGCCAACCTGAGCTTCAGCCAAGAGCAGTCACAGCTGTCCTACAACACTAAGGAAAGAGTGGCTCTGCCAAAGTCAGGGTCTGCAACACGCACCTTGCTGAGGTAGAGACAAATTACTGGCATTTGTAATTAATTGGATTCAAAGTTGTTCAAATTTTACAAATAGGAACATAAGAATAAGCAGTAGGGGAAAAAGACAATAGTTTAAGAAGCTATTTCAAATAAATTCAGTAGCGCTTGTTACTGGCATCCCACCTAAAAATAGTGCACATACAAGAAAGGTTTCCTGGCTGGAAACAGGTGGCCTGTGTGAGGCAGTGACGCTTCCTCGTAAAACAAAAGGTGGTGATAGATGAGAGGGAGTGACTGAAGGCAGCTGCTACATGAATTAGTTTAAAAAAAGAAAAGAAATGGCGTAGAGAAGAGCCTGTCTTTACCTCACAGCCCTCACCCCAGCCCCGCTGGAACTGTGGTGCCTGCTGCCCTGCATGCGCTGCAGCCCCAGGCTGGGCCTCTTGTCTCAGAGAAGGACATGTAAGAAAGGAAAAAAACACAGGAAAAAAACTAACCAAACACCCTACACCACAGGGCAGTTAACACACATTCACTCTAGAAAAAAAAAAAAAATCACATTAATATGCCAGCATGAAGCATGACTGAAGGCCATCTTCAACTTACACAAATCAATCATTTAGCAGCTAAGTTGGAAAATAAAAAAAAGTAAAAATACACACTCCATACACGGGGAATGGATTTTTTTTGTTTTTGACTTCTTTTTGCCCAATATTCCTGTCTGGATGATCTTCAATTGACGCTAAGAGCAGAAATCTTCAACAATGCACACAGTAACTTATTTTTAGGTGTCTTTTAATAATAAACATCAGTACATTGTTAAATGAAAACGTAGCAGGACTCCAGTGTATTTCAGCTCACAGCTCGGAGGCGGGCGGCAGGACCGTGCGGCTCTGCGCGTGACTCCTCGCTGCAGGGAACCGCCTCGAGGCCGCAGCCCGGGGCCTTACGTAAGTGCCCACCTGCTCTGAGATGTGTTCGAATGCCGGCCAGTTTTAGAGCTCAGCCACTACAGCACTGACTTGCTGAACACTGGTGAACTCTCTCTTCCTCACCCACCACACACTGAGGTAAACGTATTAAATCTGAGCTTAAAAAGTGTGAGTTTGTTAGACTTGCCCTAGGGTTAGCTCCTTTCTGAAGTTGGAGTGTCAGTTCGCTAGGCTGGGGGGGCTGTTCTGCAGGGAGTATACCTGGTTTACGGCTTTAGTTGCTGATTGAAGTTTATTCCAGTTATGTTCTATTCCTTCTGCTATGAACACTTAAAAGGCAGTCTCAGCTTATGTGGTTCATTACTTGGCTTCTTCTCTTCAGATGTCTCTTGCGGATTTTGATCATCCACTTAACACTTAACTTAGCAAAGTCTGCGGCCTTAAACAGAGCCAAAAAGATACCACAAAGAAGAGCAATCATGTTCCAAGGATTTGCTGTGATTATCTGCAAGAAATTAAAAACATTATTCCCTCTCAGCCGACTCAGCCACTATCGTACCTGCTCCATAACCAGCACTTCCAGTCTTCCAGCCGCAATGTCCTGCAGCAGGTACCACTGCCCTGCAGAGCTGTCACCAGGCAATCAGCCACCTCCCTCCAGGATCTTCCTTCAGCCTTGTGGACACTGGCTCCACAAGGTGTCTCATCTAGCTGGTAAATTCTCCTAGACTGTTTCAAGATGGTAAATTGTTTAAACCATGTCTAGCGATACAGGTAAATTGCTCAGTTTAGCCTTAGCGATTAAGCTTCCCGTAATGCTTCCTTTCAAAATTCACCAAAAGTCACCGGTCACATGAAGAGAGCTCGTCAAGGAGCGCAAGCCCTCAGGTGAGACAGGCCCCGCGCAGGGCCCCGTCCAGGGACGGCCGCAGCGCGCGCTCTGCTGCGGGACCCCCCGGCCCCAGCGTGCCCCACGGGCACTCAACTGGGAGGGCCTTGTGCATTTTAATGCCAAATTCTGTCCAATAAGGAGTTAAAAATACACTAGCTGATCTCTTTCTATTGTTCTCATTTAAGTCTAGCTTCTTGATTGTCAATTAAGACGAAAATTCACTAAACCCATTTACTGAAGCACACTTATCTAGGCGAAAAGCTGAGACCTGACCTAATGCTGGGCTCTGCTGAAGGGCAGGGCACCCCAGCTTTCTCTTAGCCACGTGCATATCCAGCTGTAGGAAGAAAGTGGAGTGTCACCAAGCAAATGAAGGCTTCAAATGGCCCTGACCCCCAGCAGAAGATACAGAACTGGTTGTAAGGAAAGAGCTTGGACTCAAATTTTAAGAGTGACTTCCCTCTTCCTCTATTCCACCTGGGGTGAGGGATAAGGCAGGTGCACATGCACCACATAGGTACGTGGGGAGGCAAAGGTTCGAGGAGGGACCAGCGAGTTACTCACATCTTGAACAGTCTGTATGAAGGGATCTTTCCATTCAAATACCACAAAAAACAGCTGGTCGCTTCTGGGTTTAGTTCTCTGGTCAATATAGTTAACCACGCTAGTCTGGAGAGAGGAAAAAAAAGACGTGCATGTTACTTGCTTTGATTTTTAATGGAGTTTTCTGCACAGCAGCCACGGCCTGGTGGATGGTGCAAAGAGCAGGTCTTAACAGCAGGGTGATCATCAAGGGTCTCCCAGTGCAGCCTTCGCCCTCCCTGGAACACTAGGCCCCAAGCAGGGAAGTTCAGCATCCCCCCGCCGCTTCGTGTTTGCCCTCTCTCCCCGCGGGCACGGCCGGTCCTTCCTGGCCCAGGCGGAGCGGGGGGCGCCCGCAGCCCTGCTTGGCCAAGGAGCTTGCCGAGCGCATCTGCGGGTGAAACCTGGAATCACCTCTGTGCCCATTCCCATTCCCTAGCTACTAGTCCATGAAGGTTTCCAGCCATGAAGAACTCGGGCTTTTTGCGTTGGAGTCAGACTTTTGTTCCCAGCCTCAGTCCATGTTTTTTAATTTTAAACAATGCAAGAAATTGAGTAATTCCCTGTTTCTAAGGCTTCTCAACAGGTAAGAGTCCCAAATCCAGACAAAAAGCAGACATCAGTAGTGCTACAAAGGATACTCTGTTCATGCTCACCTCTTCACCCTAACATCAGCCCCTCTGGTAACCCAAACAACATCTCTTCTCATTCCTAGCCATCTTTTAAGACAATTGCTTTGGAAATCACATCTTGGAACTAAAGGTAGCTGTGTTAATATTTCTGAGAAATCAATCCCAGCAGAGTGCAAGGCTCCCTTATAATCAGTCACGGGCTGGATCTTCTGGCTTCTCCATCAGGACATATTTTTTTGAGATCCATCTCTAGGCTCATCAAGGTATTAATGCTTTTGCAAAACCCCTCCAGGTTAAGAAGGAACACAAGTAACTGAAACCGCTCAGTGGCAACTGGTATAAGGAAAGCACCGAAACAAAAGCCACTTTCTAGATAACTGCACAAAACAGAGGACCTTTCTCCCTGTCTCCAACTCCTGTTGCCATTTGTTCCAAGAAATAATTCTGTCAATCAACTATCATCCACAAACACCAACTTTTTTGGCAGTAACTACTTTTTAATTAACTGTCAGTGCTCCAAAACACTCTTCCCAAGTTTCCTTTCTTACCTCTTGTTTGAATTCAACAGTCTCGCTACCATCTTCTTCTTTGGTTTTCACCAGGGACATCTTCACCCAAGTTCGAAATCCCCCGGAAAACTTCCAGCTGGAGTATGAGCTTTCACAGTCCTTCATGAATTCTGCTTTTTCTGGACTAAAAGAAAAATCATCATTTTACTGAGCGCTGCTCGTAGCACAATGTCAGACCCAGGGACATTTGAAATGCATTCAAAATTCTGTTTCAATTTCAGCTGCTAAAACACACTACATCTAAAACATCTATTGGCAACACTGATGTTCTGCTGAAGGTTAGCACTTGCACTCCTGCTCCCAGCTGCAGAAGACTGATGTGGCTCCTCACCGTTTCCCAGCTCGGCATCGCCCCAGGGATCCCTCTGCTTTGTAGGGGAACTTGGTTCTGCTCAGGTCTCCTCTCAAAGATGTGGGAGTGTGGCCAGGAGCCCAGGAACAACTTGCCCCAAGGTCAGGGCCCTGAGGGAAGGTGGGAGATGAAGCAGTAGGTTTCTCTAGTTACTAACAGGAGTTTGTTTTCACAGAATTCAGGGAAAAACAAACAAAGAAAGAAAAAAACACTTTGTAGGCAGCCAGGACCACAGTTGCTCTAGGAGGTAGATGTAGAAGGAGAGAGGATTTAAAAGCAGCTTTGGTGCTCTGTTAGCACCACCCCGTTCGTTAGGTCTGAGCTACCTCTCATTTCTCAAGGCTGGCAAGTTCACATCTGCTCCCCAGGCCCTTGTGCAGAGCACGAAAGCTTTGGCTGCCTTTCTCCAGGGCTCACGTACTCAGAAAATAAATACCAGGGAGCTGCAAAGCCCAAGCCCGTTAACAGCACCACTTGTAGGATACAACCTTGCTCTGCACAGAGCTAACAGTTTTTGTGCTTCACCATCCTCCTTCATGATGGTCAGTTTTAACAATTCTGCCTATTTAGTTGAGCTAAGGGAGACTAAAAAAAACGTAGCCAGGATCATCCACCTCTTTGCTTCCCTATGTTAGGCCTGGAGACACAAAAATAGGCCTGTTCTGAGACCTTGACTGCCCATCACTTCTTTATGTGCTTTATGGAAGTGAGAGCTTCAGGTAACAGGTTTGTGCTGACAATAGTTTCTGTTGGAGTGTTGATGTTGGGATCAATTAGAGCAGTGACTAGCATGACCTTTGATAGCTAGTGAAGGCAACAGAAGCAGCCTAGAGCAGGGCAGGCTGCTTTACCCGCCCTCGGGGTGCACTCAAACCAGTCCCAAGGCAGACACAGCCGACAGGCTTTGCAGTTTACATTCCTAGGGTCTTAGGAACAAGGTCCCTTTGATGCGAGGCTCCCATCTGTCCTGAACATCCTCACAACAACCTGCAGCCACAGCTGTTTGTGGGCTCACAAGAGCAGGACTGGTTTGTGCCCATTTTTAATACTGTGACCCTGAGCAATTTAAGGCTTCCCAAACCCACCTGGCAGGTGCAGCTCTATGATACAGCATGCGTGGTCCCCACCTCATCTCTAGCAGCTGCACAGGGCACTCTGAATCGACCACCCTCACGAGGTGTTTCCTTGGAGCTCCTCTGCACTGCGCTTTTAGCCACTTGCTTGCTGTCTCCAGGAAACAAGTTGGTCCTTGCAGCTGCTTTCTAGTAAGGTTTCATTTGAAACCCAGGGGTGAACACAGTGATGAGTCACTAAAGGACCGGGGGCGATTTTCACTAGAGGGAGATTTCAGGTTTGGAGAGATGTGTCAGGGTAGGTTGGTCCTTTGAGACAAGGGGGCAGAACCAGGTTTTTGATTCAGCCAGAATAAATCCATCTTTGCAGACAAAGAAAAAAGTTCTTCTCCCATCTGACAGAGGGAGAACATGGCTAAGGTTGTTGGGAGCCTAGAACAGTTTGGTCTTTCATGAGAAAGATGTAAAGAAGAAAAGCTGAACTGAAAACAAGGCACTGTCTGAAAAAGGGACCAATCGGGAAGATTCGCCCCACACCATCTCTTGGCAGATTTGTGCTTTT
>NW_010586201.1:41180-52869 GCF_000705375.1 Tinamus guttatus | reverse complement strand
TGGCTGCTCTGTACGGCGGCGCCTGCTCGAGCCTAGCAAGTGAACAAGCACACACTTGTAAGAAGCAAAACCCAAAGCCAACCATCTCAAATCAGGGCTTCAGGTGGGGGAGCCCTTGTGTGGTGCAGACAGAAAGAGGAAGCACTTCTGGAAAGAAAAAATAATACACTTCTCTCCATGCCTAAGCAGATTATATTCTAAAGCATTTTAGCTGCTTGGGAACACCTTGATCTATTTGCAACACTAGCTCTTCGGTCACCCCCAGAGGATGGCAGCGCATCCCTCCACGAGCCCCGTGCCCCAGCAGGCAGGGACGGGGGGTGACGTTTTTTTTTGCGCCCCGTGCCCCAGCAGGCAGGGACGCAGGGGGTGACGGGGCCTCCTGCGACGCGCGGCTGCAGCGGGCGCCGGCGGCAGAGCGAGGCGGCGCAGGGCGCGTTGCTGCGCGGGGAACACTCATCCTGGGCACCCCAGCCCAGCCACGGGCCCGCGGCGTGACTCAACACGGCATGGCAGCCTGGAAAAGCTTTCCAAACCGACGTGGAAAATCCAGGCAGGAAGACACGAAATGAATCTTAACATTACACGGCTACAGCTTCCATGGCAAGCACACAGCAACAGCACACTTGGCCTTCAACTGCAATGGCAGTCTTGAAAAAGAGAGCTTCATTTCTTTGGAGGAGAGGTTGTGGAGTGGTTATCTGAGGAGCTCCCTGTATTCACCCCAAAGACAGGCAGACATCCTACAAATGCTACACACTTAGGCTTCTCTACCTATTACCCTTTTGAAAACTTACACTTGCTTTTGGTGTACTGTAAAATTCCTGGGTTCTCCCAAAATATTAATACTACCTCCATATCACACAAAACAATGATGAAATTTTCACTTCACAGCAGAGGAAGGAGAAGCAGGAGGGACACGGGCACAGCCAGGACACCTCGGGGCTGCCCGGCCTCCTCCCGCGGCGCCTGCCCCGAGCCCACGGCCCACGCAGGATTTTACATGCTGAGCTGACAACAGTTTTGACAGTAACATGTTCAGAGGATTTTTTTTTTCTTAAACCCATGTATTACACTAATAACAGTTGAGAAAGGAACTTGTATTTTTAGCTTCACTTTTTTGTGATTTGCAAGGGTTTCATTATTTCCTTCCCTGCAATTAATATGGCAGAGACAGCAGCTGCCACTGACTTCAAAGAGAGAAACAAAAGGCAGTGGCAGCCTCGCAGTGGTGCCAGGCCACCAACGGCACGCGGCCCCACAGCGCGCCAGCAAGAGCCCAGCTAGAGAGCAGGGCCTGCCCGGTGTGGTCGGGTGATACAGGCTTAACCTAAGAGCTGCACCGAATAAAAGCCCTGACAGAAACAAGTGCACCTTGCCCAGGTCCTCACCACTTAGCTACACCCCAAAAAACATTCATAAAGTTACCAGGTCTCTAAGCACCACTCCTGGCACTGCTGCTGGCTGATGCTCGCAGCAGCCTCCGTGATCGGGTTATTGCTATTTAAAGCAACAGTGAGCTGCACATACTGATGCCTACAGAGAAACTGTGGTGTAGGTACGGTAGGACTCTTTCCACCAACTTTAAGGGGTTTGGAATTGTGGTTTAAGATGACGGAATACCCTGTAAGGATATTTTACCACAGTCTGCTCATCTAAGTCCAACCTAAGCAGTTTGCAGCCATGGCAAACATCTGTAAAGATAATTATATCTGGTGAGAATTATCCTATCTCTTGTCATCTTTAGTAACAATTACTTTACATGAGCTGCCAGATGCAGAGCTGGTAATATGCTCTCAGAACCAGTAAGTGAGAGACTTCATCAGGAAAATTAGATAATGGCAGCCCGTAAGTGGAGACGTAGGGCTTGTTCAGGACAAAATTTACATTGTCAACACACTACAGTTTCCAAGGATATTTTAGTCCTGACTTTCCATCAGCTAAATATGGCATGAGCTGACCAGCCAGAAGGAAGTCGTTGCTATTTTCTCTTCTGCTGGAAGTGGACAGAACAAAAGCATTTCATGTAACATGAAATTTCACAGGCACTTCATGTAGGAGAAAACTTACATTTTCAACCTGCCCCCAGACTGTCCAGCTCATGTCCCGGGACACTAGGACAGCAATACACACTACTGAGCAAGATAAATTAGCCAATTCACACTCAGCCTTCACTCTCCCAGCTTCAGCTCCGGTGCCTTCCAACACTGTGAAGGGGCAGCTCTTTAGGAACGAGGTGGCATTTCCCTTCCTCTTCCCGCATCAGTTCTGCCATTGAGCCTGCTGGCCGGGCCAAGCCGCAGGCAGGAGGTTGGGGCCAGGCTTCTCCCTTGCAGCTCACACATGTTCACAGCAGTGAGATTCACCCACCTTGGCCCAATCTCCACCTTCAAGCTAGGCCCAGCATGACCACAGCGCAGCCTCCAAGAACGCCTGGTACAGTGAAATCTCTAGGGCTGTTTCTCTCTGCCTCCCTCACACCTTTCCATCCTGCACAGGCCCTTTATTCCCTATCTCTTTGCATTCTGACTCAAATCAAAGGTTTCTGTTAGACCTCACTGCCACTAACGGCTCTTGTCCAGTGTTTTAATCTGGATCAGAGACACAAATTAATTTGAATTGAAATTAAACACAGAAATAAATAGTTAAGTGTGGAGTTTATTCATACAAGCCTGGAAAAGGAGTGAGATTTTAAAGAAGGATCAAGACACGATTAACTCTGTTCCTATTAAAATTAATGGAAGTCCACTAGTCACTCCAGCAGCACCAGCATTAAACCAATAAACAGTATTTTTGAAAGCATCACCCACAGAATTACATCGTTCTGTAGCATCTTACATAAAACGAGTAATATAAACAAATATGCTTAATCTTTCACTGGTCACAATTAACTCAGTTGAAGATTTGATCTCTATTATAATTAAAAGAGAAATACACAACCAACCAACCAACCCTGCCAGAACTTCAGATGTTTTCAGTGCATTTCCTCATCACACCGGCTGGGACAGTCCACTTGCTCATCACCCATGGCCAGCACCCTCTTCAAACTTAGAGATTAAAGCCTCAAATGACTGAAGCATGACTGAAAGGCTGTTTTTGTCACTGAAAATGTCCTCAGTTCATTTTTTAAAGCGTGATTTTAGCAACTAGAAACGATAAGAGGTGTAAGTGTATCAAACTAATCCAAACATACCCAAACTTGATGGGAATTATCATAAAGCTCTGGAATTTCCATTTAAATAACCTTGCTTTCATCAGCACTGTTGTGATAGCAAGTTCAATGAAATTATGGACTTCTCCCTTTATTTCTGTGCATACCTGTTGATGAACTCTTGGAAGGAAGAAAACAGAAGGTAGTCAATTGCACTAAAGTCTTGGTCTGTTCCATTCAAATGAAACTGCAAAAACACCAGCTCTTTTTTCTTCACATCACGAGGGCCTTGAACAACCAAAGCATATTTCTGCAAGCAGACAGACAGTGAGAATAAGAGAGGAATCCTCATTTCCTGTTCATGATTTTGCCATCTGTCACAAACGCCCTATAGAAATCTAATACACACAGAGATTTTCCAGACCCCTATTAAGTACCATCTATTAAAATATCTAACAAGAATGCCAAAGCATACTTAAAGTCCTACTTTTAGTGCAAGAATAAGGACTTTAAACCAAGATTTTTTTTCCCTAAGAAATCTGCTTTAGTTCTATCACAGTCATTTGGCTTCTTGTGAGGAATTAACAGCTAAAGCTCTTCAACCTGCATTTCTGCAGGAAGAAAATCAAAACTGTTTTGAGCGTTAAAGCCCGGAAACTTTCAGCTCTCAATATAAACAAGTTAATTTGGAGTCTGACGTGGAGAACATAGGGCTCCACAAGATGCAAGCTCTTAAAATGTACGCAAAGAGAAATAGCGGCCGAAACAAAATACCAGACTTGCACCTAGAACCTTAGTTTTAAATAAACCTGAGGAGCTACTTCCCAGAAAACAAAAACAAACAAACAAACAAAAAAATGGTGACCAGATGAAAAGCAAAACACAAAGGGGAAAAAAAGACAGGCCGAACAGGTAAACAGTTTATTTCTTAGTTTTTAGCTTCCTTAAAAACAATCTGAGCAACAACTTTAGATGACATACAAAGTACCATATTTAATATACTATATTTTCTGAACATTTATCCATTCAGGAGCTAGATTTGCTGCATTTTAAGGGCGACTTAAGACAGACTCCATGCATCCATGTTTTGGCTCACCTTATATTCTGTGTTTTGATGTAATGAAACGCTTGGTGTCCAATTGAATTACTCCAAGTGTGACAAAAACAGTATTTCCTTTCCACCAAACACACAAAAACACAGAAGATATCCTTATTTAATGAAGTAACTGTTACTGCTTTCAATCAAAGCTAGTTTTACAATATCAAGCAGATTGCTTGCTAGTTCATTTGGGAAAAAAAAAGATGCAAGAGTTGCACTGTCAGAAATTAGACTTCTGGATTTTTTTTGTGTGGGTTTCATGCTATACACATCCACACAACAGCTGATCATCCATAACATACACACACACACCTACTTCACATTTCTGAAAACAAAGAGACAAAATAATAATAATAAAAAAGAAGCAGCACTGGAGTTTTTGCAGCACTTGGGCTATATTTTTACTTTCAAATTATGAACAAATCAAAAAAACACAGACTAAGTTTTGTTCTGTTACTATTACCATGCTCTGGTTAGTAAAAGGGTCTGTGTAGTTGATTCTCTGAGTGATGCACTCAATGTCTCCTGGCTGACCGGGATTTATCAGAGGCGGAATGTGGTCATAGTAATGATGCTTGCAGCTAAGCAGCCGAGCCTTGCCTGGGTAAAAGGCAATACCTGTTTGGGACGAAAAAGGTGGAAGACAGCTGATTTCTTTCCCAAGTACATGGAATTGCATTTTAGGATTTAATCCCACAGGATGCTGTGCTATCCTGCCAAGATCCAGCAAAGAATTCAGCTAAACCACGTGCTTCCGTGTTGTGCAAGAGCAGGAGAGCAGTGCCAGCCACATCAGGACAGCAGCCCTGCAGAAAACCTGCCTTCATGCCCTGCTGACATGATTCAAGGTTCACAGGAGTTACTAAATTGCACCAGCCCTCCCCAAAATCAGGTCCTCTGGCCGCAGGTGAGAAGAATGCCTAAGTCAGGAGACCACTTCAGTCAAGCGCAGCATGAAGTGCTTCAGTGTAAGCAGTGGGTGTGTATTTTCAAATATTCAGTGTGTTTTCAAATATTGTCTTCTAACATGTCAAAACTTCAGACAATCAGAAATAATGATCTAATGAAGCTGAAAGATGCTCGTGTATCTTCTGTTCACCAAATAATATGTCATGATAAAAAATCAAAGCCATCCAACAATTCCAAACAGTTACCATCCCTTATTGCCTATATTATCAGGTGAGCAGGCCCCTTTTTCACCTGTATGGAAATTCATCTACTTGTATATACCATAAGTCAATGGCTGTAGACCAAGAGCATCCATTTAAAAAAAAGGCTGTACTGTATTTTTCTCATCTCCTAGAAGGCTAGTAAAAAAACAAACCCCCCAACCTAATCCTTTCATGCCACATTTAATATTGGAAGCAAACTCACTTGAAGATAATCTAGATCAATTACTGAAAGGTAACTATAATCTGAGTTATTAGTATGATGCAGTACTTCGCACAACAGAAATAACTTGCCTGCCAAAACGCAAAATGTCAAAATAGTCAGAATACGTTAAATCTACAAACAATTTATCCCCTGCTCAGTACTCCAAGCTTGCAACTGGGAATCCCGTCACTTCAACAGCAGAAAGCAGTAAAGGGCTACTCTATGTTCTCTGATGCAGCAGGAGCCCTTGCCAATACTTTCAGATTTAGTCACATTGTTCTGTTTCTCTAAATGGCATTTCCCCCCTCTCGCTGTATGAAAAGCCCACCTAAAAACACAGGGAAAGGCTGCTCTTACAGTCAGATCCAAGAACATACTTACAGAGCTGAGCCTAACTGACCATACAGAAAAACAACTGCAGGAAGCTGTCAACAGCATGCAACACCTTTTAGCAACAACTGCTGCAGGGAGGTATTTGTAAAATGCCCTGACACTTCAAACAACAGTGTTATTTTGACATTGGAAACTGACTTACAAGTAGCTTCCAATGCTGCTTGCGCTGCATTTGCTACCGCAGCTCTGTTTATGAACAGTTACAGGATAATTAAAATAATAATGGAAGTCACTACTCAAAAATGCTTTTGTGGAGTAAACCCACTTACAAAGTGCAGCACAGCACTCCGATGCTGCTCTGCATTTTTATGCCAACACTCTTCCTCCCAGTCACATCATGCTGTCATTGCCTATTGATGTAACAGCAAGTAGTAAACACTGCAGAACAGAAGCAGAAAGAAGCACTGTGATCATTTGGTGGTTGTTTGATAAATCCGCCTCCTTTATTGTCAGCAGTACCTGATTTTACACTGCAGGGCTGAGGTCCTGCTACAGATCCTGCGTGCTACGCTGCTCAATGAAACACCTTTGGGAGTACTTCTATAATGCATGATCTTCTTACCTCTAAAAAGGGCCAATTCTTGAGTCTGCAAAAACCTATCTACTAAACATAGTATAAGATTCCACAGCCCCTGCCATTGATTTACTGGCGAGAAAAAATCAGTGACCAACTGGCCAAAACCTTGCCAGTGCTCAACAGGCCCAGAAGCCTGTCCTATAATGCTAACAATCCACACAACACCCCATAGATTAAACAAGACTAAGTGGAAAATCTGCATGGAAACATTATATGGAACGGTGGGCTCTGGAGAATTAGTATCAAAAATTATTCCATATAAAAACCCAGGATAAATGTGTACAGTAACTAAAGACGCTTTGTCCATTACTCGTCTTACCAGGTGCATCATACAAGGACACTTCCTTGTAAGAGACAGACATCACTGGGTGCTTGAGCTTCTCCCTGAAGTCAGCGATGGTTTGGTAGACAAGGAACACAGCTACAGCCATAAGCAGCAGATAAATGAACAGGAGAATTACTGAAAAAACATTCTTTAGGCAGGTCTTGCTGAAACGCAAATAGGGGGCACTGGGACCCAGTTCACTGTCTGGAACCAAACAGAGCATGAATTAGGACTTTAAAATACAGACTTTTGGGCTGAATTTATGCAATATTCATTTAAGATTAATCTGAGAGGAGAGTAAACCGCCAGCTGTTTGATTAATAAAACACAATTATTGCTGTTTTTGATGAGCGGTAAGACAGTTGTTTCCTTGTCAAACATGAGGCACAATCATCAAAAGACCATGCCTCTTTCTCACATGTTGTATTTGGCACTCTGCTTAAGGACAAGAAAGGCAGAAAGCAAAGGTTTTTTTCAAGAAAGCCAGTTCAGAAACAAAGTTCAAAGTTCATGGACAGAGTCTGCTAATGGTCAATCTTTCCTCTTGGAGAAAGAGGAAAAGAAAAAAAAAAGGTATCTTCTTCCCCTCCTCCCAGTCTGAATTTGTTTCTGACCACATTTAGCATATAAATCAGCAGAGAGATTTGATACTCTTACACACCTATCTGCAGTGCAACTCCCCTATGGTAGATCTGACTAGGTCCTTGCTACTCTCACTTTTGAAGTCCAAATTCTAACTCCTTGCGCTTGTTACAGAAGTTTCACAAAAGAAGGACTCTTCCAACTGCATCTAGAAAAAGACAAACCAGGTTCTCTCAAACTCTGCCTTTCTTCAAAGCCTATTCTCTGAAGATTTTCACACTAGCCTCTCTTGTAGATGCACAGCCATGCAGATAGTGCTTCCCCTTGCCCCTTGCTTTCTCTACTTCCTTGGGTAACATTTGTGAGGAAAAAGGTCAGGCATTCTTGAGTACCACATGTCACAGTTTGACTGTGAGCGATATATAGCTGGATACACAAAATAAGCAGTAAAAAAACAACATATAAAAGGAGATAAGTAGGCACATTTTAAGTTGACTTTTCTGTGAGGTGTAATTTAATGAGTCAGGCGCTCTCAGGCCAGGCCACATTCCGCTTTTCAACTGTAATAGTACGTTTTGCTGTTTATTCCTTACCACAGCAAGCACTAGCCTTTTAATAGCTCCTGCAAAGCACATACCCTCTCATAAAGGTTTATGGCCACACACGTGTTCCCAAGCTCACTGTCAGGAGATAGTAGTAAAGGGAATTAGGATATCAGTATGCACAAAATTACATTACTACTTAAAAAAAAATATGTTGAACAGTTGCAAAATCTCTGGGGATACCCATTTCAGGTTGGTATAATCTAATGCCTAAACCTCAGCTGCAACAAAACCATTTGACACTATGTTCCCCTCCCCATCAAAAAGTGGGGCTGAATAGTCTTATCTACAATCTGTTCAAGAGCACATCTGTTCCATATTGCATCTTGCTCATCTGGCACTCACTTTGCTTACAATCCACTGCCATCATCAACACTGCAATTCAGGTTAGAGGTGTTCAACATAAAAAAAAAAAAGTATAAAGCTATCTCAGAATCTCTTTTAGCTAGCACAGCTCACAACAAAGAAGGGTTCTCATTTCAATTCCTGGAAAAATTTAACTTTCCATTAGTATTTATACACGCTAAGCTATTTAGTGTCTCACTTGCTGTCAGAAGTGCAACTAAGTAAACAAAAACAAAAGACACCGCACACAGAAACGGCTTAGCAGGCTTAGCAGTCAATGATTTCTGGTTCACTAGCTCTCACCTGGTAAAATAACAGAGCTGGTATCTTCATGATCTTCCATCTCTCCTTCTCCCTCATCTGTTGGGTGTTGAGATACTTGCTCCACATCTTCACTCAGCTGCATAGTTAAAACAGTGGCTCAATTTCCAAGCTTGCAACTGTTGCAATTTCTACAGCACTAATGAAAAAGGCCAGAAGCAACCAGAGGTACAAAAATATGCGCCCATCCTTCGAGCACCCAAACTCTGTTCCACCTGCTCGCAACATAAAAGCCATATTTATGTAAAAATTATGTAACTTGCATGCTGCAATAAGAGAAAGACAGCACATTAAATATAACCTACTTCTTTTCTGCCGCTTCAACAGTAACATCACCTTTTCTTTCATGATCAAAGCTACCTTTTTCTTGGCAGCTTCAGCCCACTTTAAATCCCCAACTAGGATAATGCTCCTGAAATAGGCAGGAACTTGGTTCTGTCACTCAAGAACACATTTCTGGGTGTAAACAAACAATAACGCAAGCAGAATATTAGCACTTCTTAATAAAGAGGTGCATAAAGGGTAAGCTACATTTTGGCAGGTATTAGGGCAATAATTCAAACATACTCTTAAGCCATATATGCAGATGGGTCATTGCAAGACAACACACAAATGGCTACATTTCCGGTACTTATTGGTGCTTCCTAAACACATTACTATATATTAGTGGTTATGCAACTAATTAGTCTTCCAGTCTTTCTAAACCAGCAGCAGTGATGTTTTCTTGTTTTGCTATTCAGATGTTTTCTTGTTTTGCTATTCAAAGCTCAGGGCCCAAACTGCCAAGACACTTCTGTCAAAGTCTGAAGCTTGTCACATCAGATGGGCATCACCAGGGAGCACGAAGCATGAGACAACTTAGAAGAAAAAAAAAAAAAAGAAAGTGCCTCCCACATATTTTACAAGTTTCCTCCACGTCAGAACACGACGTACAAGCTATAGCATGGGCTTACGGCACGTCACGTGCTGTCCAGTGAACTGCTCAGGGTATCACTTGCCTGATTAGATGTGGGAGGGCAGCAAACGCGGGCACAGTTAAGGGAGCAGCTGCACTGAACACTCTTTGCATCCCCAACGTACTTCGCAGTAACATGCACATGTCTGTAATGAAAGGCTTTTCTTTGATCCAGCTTTAAGTATTGCAATTATCAATCATATACCATTAGCAAATCAGCATTTGCACTTCATAGGAAACAGTGCACTTGTTTTGCACACTGGAAGACTGAGATAAAGCCACCATCACCTCCTGCCACAGCTCTGTATCATTTCCACCAGGCAATGCAAGTTGAAGCAGTTATCCAGCTGGTTTTTAATGTTCTGCACATAAATAAAGCATGATTTCCATGGTGTGAGACCTGGGCTATACAGGTTATAACATACTAAAATGGGCTCATTTGCAGGAGACTTTTCCAGATTAAAGACACTCACTTTACCTATGTCAATAAAATAGATTGAATTTAAGAATCTCTGCTCGTTTTTGTAGTATCACATCAGGTCTAGTTGTTTACCTGACCCAAAATAAGTTGTTCTGACACAGAAAGAGTATTCATGGAACCTTATATTCTGGTTTAGCTAAACCAGCTTTAAAGCCAGAAGAAGTTACACTCATGCAAATCCCTTATGCCAGAATGGATCCCAAAAATATGACATACGTTACAAAGTCACTGCAGTTTCCTGACCAATTCTCCTCCCTGTTCTCCCACTATAGACACCTCATCAACCAGCAGGTAAGCGAATGCTGTTCCTCGGAGGAAGAAGATCCCACTACAAGTTTAAACGAGAACACAACACGCAACATGCATTATTTCCCTTTCTAGAGGATGTATAGCAACGCCTATATGTAAGAAAAGTCAGAAAATGCAGCCCTGCAGCATTCTTTAGAAGCAAAATACCCAGTATATATCTTATTTTTCATACTGAATCCATAAGCTTTTTGCACTTAAAAACCTGCAAAAAGTCAAAAGCACAGGGTGCTGCACGGAGTACACTGAGTGGGCGCGCAAGACCACCCCAAGGCTACTAGTTCCACTGCGATTCCAAACACCTGATTCCAGTTTCTCAGGCTCCACCGAATGCCCACATCGAGGCAAGCGAGGAGAGTGGAAGCAGCTGTACACTAAGGGCAATCACCCCCACCAGGCAGCCTCTCCTACCGGATGCGCTGGGCAAACAGGGGAAGCCGAGCGCTAAAGCAAAGGCACCAGCTTGCAGGGCAGATAAGGGAGCAACAGGAGGCCGAGAGATAGGGTAGGATGTCAAGAACGGGAAGAGGATGAAGCCGTGGCGCTCGGCTGAGCCAAGCAGCTGCAGGAGCCTCCTCGTGACCCAGTGGCTCCTTTTCAGTCGGGTGCTGATGGGGAGAGAGGCCCTGGCAAACAGGAGCGCGGGGAAGGAAATTCCAGGCATTTCTGCATCCCACCTGGGCAGAGGCAGCAGTTTGCCCCAGGCAACAGAGAAGAGATGGAAATAGCACTGCTGCACTCGCACACCATCAAGACAGGCTCCGCAGAGCTTGGGACGCCGCAAAGCACACGAAGTCAGGGTGGCTGGTACACATGGGAGAAATGCATCGTGCATCACCTGGTCCCTACTGTCAGCATCACCACAGTTTCATTAACTCTCTCAGGTCCTTCCCCTTCACACAAGCTCTTGCATGAGTGAATGCCACCTGCTAGTCAGGGCACCTCATGAGCAAAAGGAGCTTGCCCACGCAGGTCATTTCCTTCCAGTGTGGTCCAACACGAAAAGCAGAGCTGAACCTAAATGGACAGGGCTGAGCTGCACTGGAGCCGACTAAGGAGGCCCCCAGCCCCGTCACGCACGGCCGCGCTGGCGACCCCCGGAGAGGAGCAGGGCGATACGCGGCGCGAGGCTGCACACCGACACGAACCGGGCCGAGCCGGGCCGGGCTCGGGTCGCA
>NW_010586201.1:0-39452 GCF_000705375.1 Tinamus guttatus | reverse complement strand
CGGCAGGCTCAGCGCTGCCCCGCAGCGCGGGCAGACCTGCAGCCCGTGCTGCTGCGGCCTGCTGCACAACACGCCGCTGAGCGTCTGCACGTCTCTTCAGCTGGGCCCCGAGCAGCTTGCTCTCAATAGCGTTAGTGCATTAAATCACGTGTGCTGGGTTTTTGTTTTGTTTGCCTCTTTCCCACCCCTACAAGATTATAGAATTAACAAAGGAATTTCAGCTCCGAAGTTTTCGTTTTCCCTGCCACCCAAGTCCCGGCTCAAAATGATAACATCCGGCACGGATGTCTTCTCCTGTGCTGGCCCAAGGGTATCCTCGAGAGACCTGAAAGAAACCAGTCATCGTCTTACTGACTAAAACTTCACTTTAACAGCAGAAGACAAAGCAGAAGCGCAAGCTTATTAAGTAACTGCTGTCAGCCCATCAGATTTGTGTGTTTATCTGTTATTCCCTTACCCAAATGAAGACTGCTGCTTGCCAAACATCTTTTTATCTCAGCAATACCCATCTGCGCTAGGAATAAAAAGATGCAGCTAATCGGCTCCAAGCAAACAAGCCGCGTTAGGTGACCTGCAAGACAGAAGTGACGTCGAGGTTAAATAGAGCCCCCCATTCCATGTGCTTAGCTCCACAGAAAGCCTCCGGAACAGTTTCAAGTACGAGCAAGAGAGATACTGTGTGTGTGTGTTGGTCCACGTGTGTCTATGGAAACAGGAGACAGATCTTTGCAACACAAGCAGAGCTTTAACCGACGTCTGCTCTACTGTTTACTATCCAAACAACAAAACATTTCAGAATGGAAAGCAGTATAGAAATGCCATGTAAAGTATTGCCCAGACACCCACAGATGTCATTTTTACCACGCAGCTGATTATAGGGTCAGAAAAAAACCTTATCAGTATATTTATAGTGCATTTGATTGTAAGGTCATGAAATACATAGTAGGGAATTTTATTCTCTTTGCAGTGTGTGGAGTGATTATGGATTTCACAACCAAAAGCAGGGGTTTATTTTTTAATTATACTTAAGTGTTGAGGACCTACAGCCCTTCTTTCTTTCCAGGAAGGAGAGCCCATTTACCTGGCAGTGAAGGGAGTAGTATTTGATGTTACTTCTGGAAAAGGTGAGTTTCTTTGTCACTCTGTGGTCAGCTTTGTTTTCATGATGCTGTTCAGTCATTTTCTAATATCATCAAACTCCTACAAATCCAAAGTTCAACTGAAGGAGAAATGATACCTTATTTATTTATTTTTTAATCTCGATGGGTGCAGGGAGGGAGGCTTACGTAACATTTTCTCTTTTAAAGTTTTCTTATTTCAAGAGACTTTATGTCTCATCATTTACACAACAACCATTTATTGCTGAAGTTGCTGTCCGTGCCTTGGCTAGGAAACAAAGATGTTTTGATTTGAATTCCTGTTGTTGAATTCAATTTACAGTTCTAATACAGAAAAGACAGTAATACTTTTAACTATGTTACCTAGTTGAGGTAAGTAGTCTCTGAACTATGTCTTGGGTTTTGACTGAAAGGATATTGTTATAGTTAACAGGAAAGCAAACACACTTGCTGTAAAATATTTGGAGGACCAACAGGGTCCTGTATATTCACCTTAAGGTCATAATAGGCAACCTAATGCTCTACTGCTTTGTTTGCATGATGACATGTTGACAAATCCTAAATTAGATGAAGTTTGGCACTGCAAACTCTGCAGTATCTGAACCTCTCATGGGAATCTAAAGCATCATTCCCTAACAGATAGATTTTAGGAGTGGAGTACAGGAGTTTAACAAACAGCTGCATTGTACAATCCCACTATCTCTTTTTAAGCACTGGGGTATACTATCAAAATACAGTAGCAACTCAAAATCCATTTTAGGAAAGAAAAAATCATAGACTTGAATTGTTGCTTTTGGCTCACTGAGAAGTGAACTGCTTGAAAAATAGAAGCTGAGTCTGCCCTTTAACATGAGTCTGCCCTTTATAACGTCAGAGCATTGTTTTTCCTCTAACAACAGAGTTTTATGGAAAAGGAGCCCCATATAATGCCTTGGCTGGAAAAGACTCCACACGAGGGGTTGCAAAGATGTCTCTGGATCCAGCGGATCTTACTCATGACATAGTAAGAAATTGGCTTATTGACTTAATTCCATTTTGCAAAGTTTTATTCTTATCCTGTATGTTCTGCTTGTCAATACATACTAAAAGCTACGAAAGATGATTGATGGTTATATTCAACTAATTTGTATTATATTAAGTAGATTTACATTTTTAGTCTAATTTGAAAACAAAATTAATTAGTATTCTTTAAATATATAACATGATTATGTGTTTACTGCTCATGAATGCTGAAGTCTTAAAAGCCTTGGAAAGGGAAAGCTTTAATCTGTGGAACAAGTACAACCTCCACAGGTAAGTAAGTGTGTTAAGGGGAAATTACCTGCTGTTTAAAAAGATACTTCCAAAGAGAGTAAATCACTCTTTAACTCGTTTAGTTAATGAGCAGGCAGTGGACGTTAACTGTGACAGTGAGTTAGTTGTTGCTCGTTTGTCATGTCACTTGCTCCGTGAACTAACAGTTTGTTTCACCTGAACTTATTAAAGTTTTGTCAAAGATGAATTTGAAAGGGAAGAATAAAACTATACCTTCAACTTTGTTAATTATGCTCTGCAAATTAAACCCCAGAGCTGACCCTAAGATTTAGACCAATCAACAACAATATGTAAATATCTGCATTTTCATTTCTTTGACAATATTTCATTCAGACAGGACTCACAGAAGAGGAACTGAAGTCCCTGGATGATACCTTCAATAATGTTTACAAGGCCAAATATCCAATTGTCGGCTATACGTCTCGCAGAATCCTGAATGAGGACGGCAGCCCCAATCTAGACTTTAAACCTGAAGATCAGCCCCATTTCATCATTACAGATGAGTTTTGATGAGCATTTTTGTATCTAGAGAATATCCACAGGGCCACAACAGAATGATTACTGGATTGTTTCCTGGAAGGAAGAACATATTATATGAACTATTCGTTTACACATTTATATATTTACTAAAGAGAAAGCGAATTGCTGATAGCTAATTGTTGGAATGAATTCTAGAAAACAGGGAATGAAACAGACCTTTGTTAGTGGTATATGGTTGTGCTTTTTGCTCTGAACTGTTGGTATAGTTTCTTATGGAAGTTCTTAATGCTTGTATTTCTCTGTCTAGAAACATATAACTTAAAATTACATTCTTTAAAAGAGAAGGAAGTTTCCAACAGTTGAAACATCAGTGATCTCTGTGTAAATCCCTAGTTGTTTTCCATTCTTTTGAAAACTTAATGTTCTATTTGGACCAGCTAACAGCAATTTTCTATGCTGTAGTTTTTGTGGTTATAGGTACTCACATATATAAATAAGTGTAAAGGAACCTTTGCCTTTAAAAGGTATTGTACAATTTAATGTTTGACAGGTTTGAGAATACTGGAAATAAAAAGAGTCAGTCTCTTAAAATGTAGTTACAGTAGAATATCTATGCAAAGCCTACAGCTACAAAACAAGCAAAATATATCTGTTCTCCCTTGAGACATACTGTGACATTCTCAGTACAGTAAGACTCTTATTATGTTAGTTTTAAATAAATTACACTTTTTTTTGAATTATCAAAGCTGTCAACTATATTAGATTACGATGATTTCCTTTTACCTTCCTCTACTCTTTCTGCGACAAAAAAGAAGGAAATGATAACCCACTGTTTCCCACATAATCCTGTAGTACAAGTTTATTACACTAATTTAGAATCTTGTGGATATTTTTTAACATCTTCACATTGACAATTTCAGACTTTTGTTTTTAATTTCATATTTTCTTTGTCATAGTCTGGTTTCATCATTGCCCTTGCAGTGAGATGTGCATTCAAATATTCTTTTTAACTTAATGTAAAACTGCAGATTCTGTAGGATGAAAAAAGTCCTCTCTTTATCAGATTTCTCTGGCAGTATTTCAGCAATCAGAGGACAGTAAAAGCTTGTGCTATATAAATTGCTGCTCACAAACAAACAAAAAATCCAAACTAACCATAAAACATAATAGGTGGGAAACGACAATGCATCTCAGTGTGCTGTTGGGGCAATTTTTACCTTTGAGGCAGATTTGGAAGAGCAATAGAGGCAGTCTGATAACAAACACTGCTTCCTATTTTCATTTCTGTCAAAGTGAGTCAATGTTAACAATCTTAACTTGCACCCATGCCCGTTTGTCGATCTTCACAGAATTATTTCTGTTTTGGCCTTGTTCTTCCTGTTCAGTGGAAGGTGTGAGTCCTAATTTAGTTGTTTACAAAACTCATGCTCAGATCTTCTTGGCTTGCATTATCTGTTGACAAAAAATCCACAATAACAGACAGAAAATGAGATTAACGTTCTGTGAAAAACAGACAACGTGCACCTGGATAAACTGCAGAGTTCACAAAACAGAGCCACGGGAAGTACTCTCAAATAAACAATTCCTTCTGCCATTTCCCTTATGTTATTTGTAGCTGTTGCACTCAGAAATTCTGCACTGCTTAAAATGCTGCAGATTGCCATGTGCTGCAGAACATTTTGACATGAGGTTTGTCCTTCTGAGAAGCCAAAAAAATAGGGGAATCTGAGTACAAGACACCAGGGAGGTAAGACACCCAGGAAAAGCAAACTCTGGCATAATTTGCCCTCCACTGAAAGAAACCTCTCTCAAGAGCAGAAGAAACCATGTCCCAAGTCCTCATTTTATTTCCAGTTTTATTTTTGCTGAATGTTATGTCACATTGTGGAAAGGCGGCAGCCAAAGCAAAAACCTGGATGTAATGTTAGCTGTGTGAAAATTCTGTTCCTCGGCCTACCTACTTCAGGTGCAGAGGTTAAAACAGCAGATACTAAACTAAATCGGAATACATAAACTGAATCCAAACAGGCCTAAACTTGCAGAAATGTCTGAATGCGGAGCTGAACTTAACGGCTTGCCCCCCTCTTTTGTAGGCACTAGAACCTGTCTAATAAACGCACAAATAAGATTTATGAGAAGTAGCTGTTCTAGCCAGAAAAGGAAAGGGTTTTTTGTTGTTATTGGCATTTGGGCAGACAGAACTAGAAGATGATTAAAGTGAAAACTTCCTTGTACCTAATTCTCTTACACTTCTTTGCACAGATAGTAAGTTCAGATGTTTTGGCTATACAGAGTTTGGTTACCAAGCCATGAACCCGGAGGCCAACTTTCTAGATCAAACTGATAAGTGTACCTGCCTTCATTTTACACTGCAGTGCTGCGTTTGTAATAATCACAGATAAAGGCTAAGTAACACAAGCTTGCTAATTACATTTAACCCTTTATTATTTCCAGTGATAGAATCAAGTTCCTACAAACATAGTCTGATTTTAAAAAAATAAATAAAATCCGTGAAAAATCCATGAAAAGCAAAGTACTGATTCTGAACTACAGCTGCGCACCTCTCATTTACATATACTTCATTATGACAAAGATGTTAAATCAAGGGATTATATGATTGAATTGAGATAATACTGCTGGTAGCATGTGTATGTTACTATATTATATTGAAGGTGCCAATAATGGCACTGACTTTTTCCTTATTTATTGTATAACCATGCTCTGTACTTTCAAATAATTCTGCAGTATTTTAAAGAATAAGCTATTTTAAGGCATTTGTAATGTACATTTGTGTTATACAGAGAAAAAAGTACATGTATATCTGAGCTATACAACATATACACATCTAGCAACTTGGCAAAAGCAGCAATGTTATAGTCTCTCTAACCTGTTCCATGTATTTCCTAAACTAAAGTTGAACAGGTCAGAAATAAGGCCCTGCAGTTTTAATCTCTGACAGTGTTAATGAAATGAACAGTAGGCAGACATGAAATGATGGGGAGACTTAAAAGGACATTTGAAAAACTCTCATTATTACCCTGTACAGGATCAGCCTGTGAACTTTAGTAAACTCTGAAGAGCTTTAAAAACATGTAGGGATGCGTTAGGAGTATGTGCTGCGCTGCTGTGATTCTACATTTTTAATACTATATGTGTTCCTAAATTGCTCCTGCTGCCTGTAGTAAACACTTCCCTCCCACGTCTGTGAATGGTCTCCTTTGAGTTCAGCATATCTTGGAGCTGCAGGGAAACAGGCTGTTGGAAGGACTGTATGCAAAGCAGCAGCATAGCAGAGGAGTACGACAACCTGAGGCCGGGAGGAGGAAGGTGAGTGAAATCCTACTTACGGAGAGCAGCAGGTGATTATAAATATCTGCAGGAGAGTACAGTTTCAGAAGTAGTGAAACCTGCTGATGCACTCAGAGAAAAGGTTGAACTTGAGAACGGAAGAGTGTGACATCCTCCTTGGATACAGTTCTGGGAAAATCAGCATGAATTAAACAGTTTGTGACTGCTGGCTCCTTGCTTGACATCCTCAGTCTTATTTTCCAAAAATACTGAATGCGTTAGGCTTTGATACCTTGCAGGTGCCTAGAAAATCCCATGGGGGCCGTTCAGTCTCTAAGCTAGGGCTTTTTCTCATTTCAGCATTGAAGTCAGCCGTTCTAGTTTACAAGGAAGGCTGGAGTTTTGCTGCTGAAGGAATGACCAGGGACATGGAGATGAAGGTGCCCTCCAATTCCCAGCTCCACTATGACCTTGCAGTCCTTATGGCTGTGTCTCCTGGCTGGTGAACGAGCCAACTCTGCCCTTAACTTCCCTTTGTCCATCTTGCCTTTTGAGACTGTCGGATGCTTGAAGGAAGCAATGTCAGTCGAGCATTAGAGCTGGTGGCTAAGCGTGCCTGTAACATAGAGACTGCAACTTACCAAAGCCATCGCTCTCCTTTCCTCCTCGAAAGGGGCATCACAGTTAAAGTGAATGTATTTTACTCACGTTCATCTACATCTGTTGTCAGCAGGAGTTTGTGTGTCCATTGGTCACCTGTTTGTTTAAACACTGCTAAGAGCACTGATGACCCTCCAACAGCCTTCTGGCTCAGCCACTTAAGGACATTTGATAAAAGGTGCTTCACAACATCATCAAGAAGTTTAATCACACATTCAAAATGTGCAAAGTGGAGGGCCAGCTGGAACAGAGAGGTAAACACTTCATCCAATAGGCTTAGCTGTTGTATTTTAAAATAGACTCGAGAATTTCAAATAAAAAGGTCTCTGACCCCAAAACAGCTGTTAGTGGCCATTGCAGATTAAAGTGCATAAACCTGAACTTCCTTAAGTATTTAATGGAACTTTTCATCCTGGAAGAAAAAAGTTAACATTTAACCAAACTTTACATGAATAATTATATTAGTTGTATTTGCTACACAAAGGAATAAATATTTACAAGAACATTTAATACATAGGGAAACAGTCACAGCCTCTTATTCCAGAAGTGTGTAGCTCACCTTACTGCAATCCCTGTCAGAGAAGATGGGTGTGATTTCCTCACGGTTTTGTGAAAAGGCAACTAGAAAGTAGTCTAGGTGTGCCTCGTAGATGGGTCTGGTTTGTGCTGCCCTTGAAAAAATATCTCCAGTTCCACTGCACGGTTTGGTTTAGCAACACAAATAAATTATGGGTCATCCTTGTTTCATAACTGGACAGGCTAATAGAGAAATGATCCCACTGAATACTTTTCTTCACAGTTAGGACCATTTCTTTTCTATTTCTGATCGCACAGACCGTTCATAGTCACATAACATCTCTAACAACTCCATCAATTATTTATGTAAATACTTCAAAAATTCTACTTACAAAAATATGTTTTTAATGTAACCTAACCGAAAACAAAGAGAGCGGCCAGCACCCTATGATTAGGGTAGTCTCCATCAGCCACTGCAAAGCACTTCTGGAAATACAGACAGGATTTGAAGGGCCAGATTCTGCAAAATGTTTATATAAAAGCATTGCACTCCAAAACTTCCTCTAACTGGACTGTCCGTTCATTTATATCTTTTTCCATCAACTCATTTAGACTGACTCATTCCACCTAAAAATAGTTTGAATTTACTTTATCTTTTTATATTCAGAATAACAGCACAAAATGGATCATGCCTAAGGGCTGTTATCTAAGAAAACCTACCTTGTTATTTCAACTCACTCCTTGTGGCGTCTGAAAACCACTGAACCACATATTAAATTGCTATAAATTTACATACCCACGTACGTAAAGGAAGTTATGTGCAATTCTATCAGCTGAGAATCTGATCCCCACGTTCTTTAGCTATAAGGATTACTCTAGGCCACAGAGAATGTTTTGTCTCTATATATCTTTCCAGAAATCGAGCGTAACTGCAGTGCTGTTAATAGAATCATCCCACATTTACATTGGTGTTTCAATTCTATCCAATTTCATCCGAAATTTGCTTGAGTTCTAATTTTTTCTATGTGCTGTTTACACCTCTGGAGCTAAAGGAAGAACTCTGCAAACAGCAAGCTCTTAGCCTGTCTGGGACAAATCATAAGGAAGAAATATAAGCAAATGTAGTTTACTGTGCTGTGCCCTGCAATGTGGTGTTTTTGGAGAAGAAAAAAACAAAGAAGGGGTTAGAGGAGCTTCAGAGGAGGGGGTGGGAATACAGCCGCGTGCTGGAGAGGGCTGGCATGAACCTGAAAGGTCAGGCTCATCCCTTGCACACATTTTTAGTGAGCACGAAGCTCAAAACTGTTTTGAAGGATGTCAGGAAAGCACAGCACAGGTATCATCTGCCTGTCATTTACTACTTCAGAAACAGATTTGTGCTTCAAACTATAAACAATGAATATCCTTGCTTTTCAAACAGTGCATTACAAATTGCCCTTCTGGCTTATAGGAATCATCCTAATGTGCATCATCACTGTGCTCTTTCAAGAAAGTCTGTAGAGAGCAGCTCTCTGAGCTGGTGATGCTGGTTCTTCAAAAAGGTGTGTGAATGTCTCTCTGGGAGTTTTGTTTTGGTTCTAGCATTTCATATTCATGAAAATCATCATTAACAGCTGGCTGAGCGGTCTTAGCATCCTGCCTCCAGACAAAGTCAAAAGTTTATTCCTACCTTGCAAGTCTACATTTTCCACATTACAGACTTTTCCAGCCTTCAATTCTATGTATAAGCCAACAGGATGAAGCAAATAGCAGAAGAACAGCCAGGAAAATTATATATATATTAAAAAAGAGGGTGTTCAGCACTGCTAGTTAGTCAATAACCTGCTTAAGCAACTAAATTAATTTGATCAGTTAATTATTCATTCTGGACCATACACCAAGGCTCTGGTAAAGCTCACAATTCAGATGCGCCCATCAATAATAAAATGTGATGGTGCAAAAGGAAAGGGAAAATCCTTGCTTTTAAGCAACATGGAGTAAACTGTGCCATCTTAAAATTATTCACAGCTCATTGCATATCTGTCAAAATAATATATAAATGCTAGGAGTACTAAATAATTTCAGTGTCATTGAGAAGAAATATATTCATGCTAAAAGCAACGTCTGTAATTACATTACGACTCTATTGCACATGTTTTTTCATCAAGAATGTCAGAAGAAGCAAATGACGATGAACGCTCTGGACAAGTCGGTTACACAACAGGCGGCGCGACGCGAGGGATCCTGCCGGGTGGAGCGGAACGCGCAGAGCACCGGGCTGCCTGACGGGGAGCAAGCGGAGAAGGGGAGGAGAACCGAGAAAAGGAGAGAGCGCCTACGAGCAGGAGGGAGGGAGCAGGGGAACAAGGAAAGTGAGAACAGAGAAGACCCTCCAAAATGAAGGCGGAGAGAGGTCAAGGCCATTTTGCTGATGGCACGTACCTCAGAGCACAAGCAGAGCGCCGCCAGGCTGATTATGTGGTTGGCTCCTGCATCCTTATGTCAGACCAGCGCAGTGGGAAAAGACAATATAACATTTTAAAGATAGAAACGTTAGAGATGTGGTTATATTTTATATTGTTCCAAGCGCTTAGAAGAAATGTATGTCGCACTATATTTCTTCGGAAAGAAATACAAATTCTGGCAGCATCACATTAGGAGATAGCTCGGAGAATGGTGCTCATGAAAGGCCACGTGAAGTATGAAGAGAGAGGCTAGGAAAGAGGATGGCCCCGAATACAGTACAAATGTTACATGACAATAAAGCAAAGCTCAACATAAATTGCATTTGCCAGCAGCTAGGTTTTCCTGCACCTCTAGGGGGAGGAAAGGGCTCTTATTTTCCTTAAGCATGACCCATATGAGGCCTAGTCAGGCAGTATGGCTTTATGATCATGTGCCATACGTATCATATTTTCCCCCAAAAAAATGTGCACCCATTTGACTTTAAAAACTCACAAGTCTCTATTGGGCTGTTTCTGATCTAATCGTAGCCACAAGCTACAGTTAATATTGTTTATTTCCCATAATTTATCAAATCAGGTTTTACCCTCAAGGAAATTTCATTTAGGTACTGCTCCTACACATACTTGATTCAAAACAGCTCAAGGAAGTAGGAACACGAGAGCAAAACATGCAATAATAGCTAACAGACTTAGAGAGAAAATTTGAGAGTTTAATTTCCAGAGAGTAAGCTATTTCTGTATAAGCAGAAATCACCTACAGGCAATTGTGCTTGTTTTTAGCAGCCTATTAACTTTGGTATTTATGAAAATATGAAGCTGTTCCTTTAGCAACAACCATAGCAAATGCTTCTTAAGGCAGTTATGGGGCATGGGTGTGTTTCTCTAGAAAGCTTCTTTTGAAGTAATACAGAAAATCAAATTTACTTCATATTGTAAATACACTGTGAAGGCAGTTAAAAGAACAATCAGCATTTGCCTCACATTTCCATCTCCCAGGAATTCCCCACTAGGATACCTTTGTAAATTTAGTCATAAATTTAATTTAGAAAGAGTTCTGTTTTCCCAGCACGTTTCTACCCTCGCCTTCTCCTAGTCGGACGCGTTCACAACAGTTCCTCTGGTTTGCTTCGTTTCTCCGCAACCTGAAGTCACAAACCAATTTCCAAGTGGTGCACATCCAGGGAAACGAAGCGCTCCCGCTGAGCAGCGTTTCAGGAACCAGTCCCTCCCTCCACCACCGTGAGCTCTTATGTTCTCAGCTTTGATGTTCTCTGTGGTGCTAAGGAAACTATACATTTCATGTTACTTACATTAAGCTCCAAAAAGGCCCTCTCTCATTATGAAATATTTAGAGATCCAACTTCTCGCCATAATTCTTGAATTAGACAGAAATTTCCTTAGGACTGAAAATACGACTTCTGAACTCCGTCCTGCCCTCATCGACATACATTATTACCCCTCTCCCTTCACATCTGCCTTTGCAAGCATTTAGCAAGTGTGCACTGCGGGGAGTTCGACAACACCTGGCTCCAATATTGTTGCATGATATGGCATAAGCTAATTAATAATAAACGTTGAAGCAATCCCTAAATCTAATCGCTGCAAGCGACGAAAAGAAACCATACTTTGTGATGATCCTTGGTTCTGATTTGGTAGGCAAAAAAATTCAAAAAGTCAACCCCAAACTTCTTTTCCACTTGCATGCCAATTTGTCTTTCTTCCTGCTACGGTCAGGGAAACAGCACTTCATTTTAATGCCATTTTGTGCACAAAGATATATCACTTAATTTCAATAGTCCCCCTAAATATATAGGATCTCAAATGCTGGGCAAACATTGAGGTCAAAAATTATATGATTTGTATATACTGAGAGACATAGAAAAAATCCAGCAAAGTTCCTGAAGACATCAAGCTTTTTATAAGTCAAAAATCCTCATAGAACTTATTATCTAAGTTGTTTTTAACTTAAATAACTAAAAAAAAATGTAATATTAATGTAACGAGACGTACTATCCCACGATACACAGATGAAACTCTTCTGAAAAAAAGCAGGAGGACCTGAAGAACAGGAGAACGATCTAGCCATCATGCTCCCCTGAAACTGAAAGATCTCTGACAAATTCCTCTCCAGCCCCAAATTCCTGTATTATCCTAGATAAATCACTAACTTTTAATTCCTCAGCACTCAGGTCCTTCTGAAATCATCACTTCAGGCTTCACTCTATTCTTCCCTACATTGTAGTATACTGGCAAGCTGCAAATGTGCTATGAAGTATTATGATTTTTTTTGATACTACACTAATAAAAGTCAGAGATCTTAACCTCAAAAAGACTTTCAAAACATCTTCCCGCATTCATTATTTTTTCTCATCTCTTAATGCACAGACAAGCAACAGCTGAAAACGTGGGTGCGGAGAGATCTTCATTGCCTAAGCAATAAGGCTGAGCAAAACAAGACCGATCCTGTACCTCTGACTCACGTGAGGAAAAAAAAGTTCACCAAACATTTATTTTTCCAGAACATCACGTCATGAGAAGTTCTGAATGTGTCTCTCAATTCTGCTTCAGAATGCAGAAATGAATAGAAGTTGCAGATTTTTCTGATAAAGGCAAATCTGGTTCTTGTCTAGCTAAAGTTACTGCCAACATCAACTGACTTGAACCAGGAATCATGGGGAGAAAAAAAGAAAATATATCTGGGGTGTTTCACTGTCCAGCCTAACGCAGTATCTGCTTACATATTTTAATGATAGAAAACAGCTCTGCTGATTTTAACTTATTCTCTCAAACAATATTCAATTATTGGCAGCAGATTATTTAATATAGTTCTGCTGGGCTCTGGAAAAGGATGGGGTTGATGAGGAATGATTTTGTAACTTAAGAAAAATTCAATTCTCAGCTGCAGGTCTTACTTATAGCTTGTACTTACAGCCTAGCATGTTGGGAGCTGGCAATACCAGGAGTTGTGTCATACCATTTCCGTCAGCTGGGCACTCCTGGACAGCTGGTCTTTTCACAGGGATCATTTATCTTCTGTAGGTTTTTCCCTCTCTGAAAGGCCGCTCTTGCTTCATGTAAACAGACCAAGAGAGACATCCAGTGGTTGCCTCATTTAAGTGTTTTTTTTTTTTTTTTAACAATTTCCAGGGAACTGCAATGATTTCTGCCAACTCAGAATCTCATTCTAAATGTTTTGTCATTTAGACATACACTTTTTGCCTCCAAAATCTTCTATGCAAATGTTCTCTCTCACCTTTACTCTGCTGGTACTGTTTTATTTGCACATAAATAGACTTCCGAGTTTTACTGACATAAATCAGAGATTTAATGTAGTAAAACATAGTTAAATTCAGTAGTTGGATCTTTGTGTAGGAGTATGGAGAAAAGATGATTAAATTAATCAGCAAAATATAAGCAATATTCAGCAACATATAAAATATTAATTTGGAAAAAAATATATCTGTAAAATGCTACTTTGTCACTGATAGATGTTAAATATATTTTTTTAAGGGCTTGGCACCTTATAATCTTCAAAGATATGTATGAAAAGTTCTGGTGAAAGAGTAAGGAATGGGTTAAGGAATGCTTCTAATTTAAGGAAATATTGAAAACAGGCAGTTACTGGCATTTCTTACCACCTGTGTCTGTAAATCTCCAACACACAAGCCAAACAATATATTGCACTGCAATACAGTTATTTCCAATATGCAAAAAAACCCCAAACAAATAAACCATCAAACAACAGAAACCCAGTAGGCCTTGTGCTGTGGCCTATGCTAAAACATTTCCCTCAACTGCACATCTCCTTGCAAAGTTTTTTAAGGAAAAAGAAAAGCAGGCAATGTCCACCACACAATTTTTGTTGTTGCTTAGTAAAAGCTGGTTGGTATAGCTTTTGTACCAAGATTAATTCTGTGCTTTAATTCTGTGAATTATAGATATATTTCTTGACTACCAGTTGTCCACTGGACTTAATTTCAACCACTAACACTATTTGAATCTGCTTTATAAAAGTCTGTGAACCAGTATATTTATGGAATTCTATACTTATGGAATTCTTCTGCATGTAACCTTTGTGAAACTGTGTTTGAATGTGAGACCATACCTTTCTATTATGATTTAAATCATTTTTGATATTGCTGTAAAGCCAGAGAGCATCCACTGAAGCAAGAGTTACATCAGTAGAAATCCAAAGCTGAAATCAGAATATTAAGTTCCAAAAATTAAGTGCAGTCTCTTTACTCTTAAGCTTTGGACAATGCTCTGGTTCTTTAAATATATTATCAAAATATTGTTTTTCTTCTTCTGTTTTTAAAGGAACAGATGGAAAATGGAGTATTATTAGATATGTTGCAGACCTATTTTCATTTTGAAATCCTTTTTTTTTTTTTTTTTAGGAGGAGCATCTTGGACTAGTCATAAGGCAGAGCTGTTGATGTTGCCTAACTTTAGGGATCTAACATAGCCCTACTCAGCGGTGCCCAACTGACAATTTGGAACACCTGATTTAGGAGTGTATATTCTCCCTACTGACTATGTGAGGGCTATTTGGTGTCAATATCTTGTCATCTATGTGTACAGGTCATGGCATTCATCTGAGATGCACACCTTCACCTCAAGCCTCATTAGCAGTAGAAGGTCAGTTGTCTGCAAGCATCATGCCTTGACAAGACTGGGAAGGGATGTTTACTTGAACTAATGTTTTTAACTAAACAGGATCTTACACATGTTGAATCACACATGAGTTAAATTCTAAGGAACTCTCCAGCATCTTAGGAACCTGTAGGATGTTGGAAAGCCATATTATACACAAAGCAAGTCATTGAAGCAAACAGCAACTCAGCACTGACTTAGCACAGGCACAGAAGAATGTGGGTTTTCTGACAAAACACAGAACTTGCATTCATATTTCTTCCACAGCAGAAACCCTTCACGGATGCAGTAGCAGCAATACTTCACAAGACACTTAGCCCATCTATCAGACATCTGTCACTCCTCCCTTCCCAGCCTTTGGGCAGGGTTAAATCCATTGTTCAGTTGTCTCACGCAAATGACCTAAGCTGAGGATTTGTCTATCTGCCAGGTCTTGAACAGTGGTCTCAGAGGCCAGAGAGGCAAAAGCATTTCTGCTTCAAAGCACTTACAGGCAAAAATCCCAGGCTTTTTGTCCATTCACAACAGACAGCCAAATTGTCAACATAGTCAGACGTTAGCAGACAAAAAAATTGGCATCCATTTTAAGGTCTAGTCTATGGAATGTCAGAATAACAGTATAGTAATGTCTTGTTAGATAACAATTTGGTGATGAAATGCAAGGTCACTGCATATGCCGAGCCCAGCTCTTGCACTCATGCAAAAGTCATGCAATTCAGCAGGCTATTCAGAATATTGATGCTGGGCTTAGTCTTCCACGAGGGCATGTTGCCTACAGAGTAACAGACAGATTTTAAGTTGCCATAAGTGATGGCAACTGAATTCCTAGTGACCCCCCTGAGGGCCACAGGGCAATCACTGTGCAAGGTTAAACAAACAAAACTGAACCACTCAGAGCTGCAACTACTAGCCAAAAGTGAGAAAGATACCACAAATTAAAACTTTTTTAATGGTGTAATTGGGAAAGAGATGGCCCCAAACTGAATGCTGATTTTCCCTTTGTACAGTGTCATCCTTCCATCAGCTTGGACTCATGAAAATCACGAACTCTTACCGAAGTGTTGTTCTCTGGAGAGCAAAAGTCCCACAAACTACTGCTCCATTGAGGAAAAAAAGTGACATGGTCTGGAATTGGTACTCAGTTTCTTGGGAGAACTATGCTTCTTCCTGTGGAAGAGTGGAGAAACAGGCATGTGATTGTTTTTGCTATTAGAAGAGTTACTGGTTATGAACTGGGTAACGGGTGGAGTTAGAACCAGTCCTGTATATCATTACAATTGGGTGGATACCAAGTAACACTTCAATATTCACTATCCTCTCCTTGATTCTGTGCAATTCTAAGAGTGGTGAGATACATATGGCAAGAACTCATGCTGATTTTTTTGCAAAACTCTTAAAAAACACACACTTTTGAGACAGGATGCTTGGGAACCGCGTTGCTGCGTGGCTGCTCGGCAGCTTGCCTTGCCACTAGAGGACAGTGCAAGGTAACCAATGGCACAGCAAAGGCCACTTGTGGCCGAGCTGCCCTTGGGGGTGAGGGCCTGGGGACAGGAGCGAAGCAGGAGCGGCGCCTTCCTGAGCTCCTGGCGCGTAGCCCCTCGAAGGGGCCTGCAGGCCGCACGCACCATCTCCTGCCCGCGACAGGACCAGGAGGTGACTGCCCAGAAGGACAACCACATACCGAAAATATTGGTGTTTTTTTTTCCAATGAGTGAGCAAAACAAGACATATTTTATAAGTATGCTCTTTCAGCGACACTGTTGGCCTCAACACCTTGTTCCCTCCAGCTTATTGCCACCTTATGCCACCACAACCTTATTTGTGTCAGGATAACCTCTCTCTGGGCACATCATGAACTGTATTGAGGAAAATAACTTGGGAAAAGTTTTTTTTTTTTTTTTTAATAAAAGCATTCATTTGCTGATGCTGTCACAGAAACAGTAATACTGGCAGAAGTGAGTATGTGGGCAAGGGTGGAGAGCAAACGAGCATGAAGAGCTAGGTGATGGCACTAGTGCCACAAAGAAGTATTTGTGAAGCCACAGCCCCGGTGCAAGCTGCGTCTGGTCATTAATCACTGCTGAAGCTCCTGAGCAGCCTGAGGCGCTCAGCTCTCAACTTATTTGCCTTGAGCACCTAGAAGGGGATCGGGATTGTGGAGGCCTTTCCAGTTAGAAGATATTGGTGCAGAATTTTACTTGGAGATGGTGGCTACTTCACTTATTCCCAATTTCACAAAATTAATAAACTTTGGTTATTATTTTTAATCATTAGAATTAACATACCATTTAAAGACATCCCCTTTCTTTTCGTGCCTGATACCCATTTCCAGTCTGCTACGTGGTGTTCCCACCCCACCAGTTATGGTGTAGCCACATAGGTCGCTGCACCAGCGTTTGCTACAGAGCAGGAGCAGGACTCTGCTGCTGAGAGCACAGAAACTCTCTGTGTCGATGCCAGCTGCCTTTTGGGAGCCTTCTGATGATGGCATCTCCCCCTCTGCACTCTTCACCGCAGCTTCAGCCTCTCTGCTCTGCCAAATGCAGGTACTTGACCTGTTTGCGTGCTTCCGCTCTTGCTGGAGGGGTAGAAACTTCCCACAGAGCAAAGGCAGAAACAAGAACAGACTCTACTCTCTGTTAAGTTTTCAATCTACCTACCAGCAATGCTTTCAAGATAAAACTACCAGCCCCTTTTACAGAGAATCGAACACGAGACAGCTTTTTTCATTCAGTGCTCCTAGTGCTTGTTAAAGAGGATGCTGGCTCAAGAGCTTACTCAGCACAGGCTTCACACTGTGCTGCTGCTTTTCACTTCTCAACTGCGACTTTTCTCCTCTCCATAACTATTTCCCCACTCCCAAGACTACTTAGTGTTGCCCAAATGGTTCCAATAACCAATAAATCTTCACTTACTTTTGTTGAGATTTAGTGACAAGTGCTTGACTGTCTTTTAGGCCATATAACATATATGGCCTATTCATTTTTAAACATGAAACTACATAAAATAAGGGGCAGTGGTAAAGTCTCCTAGTTTCAGGAAGGTCACCTCAATTTTTAATAACGGAATATTCGACCACACAAATGCATATCTTTAATACATCCATCCAAGGCAGCTTAAATTGGTTACAGGGAAGATAATTTGCATAAGTAATTACAGAAATAACTGTAAGGGGAATCAAAAGTTCTCATTTTTCCCCTTGAACGCTGTAAATTTTGATCTTAGAAAGAGATCAGCTCTGTGCCTATTGGAAGGGGGTAAAACTGTGCTCAAGATCCCAGGGTTCATAACGCATGCACATGCAATGGTAAGTAATTGTAGATATTAGGATTAAATCTTATAGTGCCATACATTTCTCCCTTCTCATTTCTGTCCCTTCACATTGAAAAGAAAATTTTAAAAAAAAGCTGAAAAAAAAAAAAAATACCACCACCAGTGTCTGCTAGAATGAAGCAACAACGGGCAGATATCAGATATGTTGCAAGGTAATTCCAAAGATTTGCATTGCAAAACTTCTGAAATTTTATTCAATTCCATATAAGGTAATCTTACATCACCTGAGGAGGAAAAGCTGGAAATTAAAGCGGTTTACTTTTGCTGAAAACGAAGTGCCAAGGACTGCATTACAAGAGCAAGGCTACCCCAAAGGCTTGCGCCCAGCAGCGCTCCGCTCCGTGCCGCGGGGTTTATTTTCACTGCTGAGCACATGGGGCTGGCATTCCGCTCGTAGGTGTAGGAAGGGAAAGCCAAAGCAGAACTCCCGCGCTACAGTGTACAGCAGCCCGGCTTGGATGCCTGCATTAAGCCACCTAAAGGTCAGAGGAGCCACAATTATACTCTTCATTAGAAGAATTCAGAGGCCTCAGTCCAGAAAAATACCAAAGAAATTGCTTAGCTTTCACATAGAGTATCATATAGAAGTTTAATAGTACTTTGCTAGATAGGATCCTGCATATGGATTTAGTGTCCAAAGTACTTTAAATCAGATTACTGGGGTCGCTAATAGCGCTCTGTCTCGCTCTTTCTACTTCACCCCAAGTAGTATGCTCAGTCACATGGCACTTTAATGCACATGCAGCCTCTTTTTAATATCATAACCATGTCTGGGTCTGCAATATCCCATTTTAAAGCTTTGGACTGTGATTTATGTGAAGTAAATTTGTTGCTCAAGTAACAGATCTCACAACTCTCTAGCAAATGGGGTACTTTGCATCAGTCCATAGCTTGGACTTCTGTCCGCATTGGCTGAAGATACAGGGAAGCCTTCATTTGGATTTAATGCTCTGTTAGTCTTAGCAAGAAGATTTAATGACAATGTCTGAGATGACTGAGCTGGCTTGAACAGTTTTTTTCAGCCCTGAAGGCTTCATTTCCATGTGGGAACTGAGATGCTGTCACAATAGCATCAGGAAAGCCTGTGTGTGGTACAGCATATACTGAGCATGTGCTGTCCACAAAAAGGAAGTGCCAGTTCTCTCTAATATTAGCATGAAGCCTTTTCACAAGCATGGAATTTTCTGTTTTCTGGGGAAAAAAAAGGTTTTTAAAAAAAAAGTGGGGGAAGAGATTCTCCTTTCACTATACTATACTGTGTTCCACATACTGACAAATGACCTATCACTGTACTGAAGCACATGAGGTTGGCTTACTCCTTCCACATTATATAATTTGCTTGTAACAGAACAAGCACTACAGGTCTGCAAAATGAGCCAAATGACTGAGCAAAGTGCAGCATTTAAAAACATGCCAACTCTGTCCTGAGCAGTCTTAAAAGCAAGCAAAAAATCCCCAGTCTTCTACTATCCTCATTACAATCTTTGGTAGCTGTTTTACTTCAGATTGTTTTCTGGGACATGAGATTTTTCCTGCTTGCCCTCCTCAAACTCCAGCTGTGGGAGGTTTCCCATACTAAGGGCAATGTCAGGGAAACAAGACAGGCAGCGAGCTTCATCTTCATCTTACACAACTTAGCATGAATTACAGAACCATGGAATGACTGAGGTTGGAAGGGGCCTTTGGAGACCATCTAGTCCCATGCACAAGCAGGGTCACTTGGAGCACGTGCACAGGATCATGTCCAGGTGGGTTTTGAATCTGGAATGGGAACATGCCCCTCAGCTATGGGACGCTTGCGCATAATCCCAGCACCCAGTGAAGGGAGTGTGTCCTCCAGGCCATGACTTAAAGCAATGGGAATGCTCTCCACGCCCTGCTTTTGTCATGCAAATATTTGTATATCTGAATTCCATCTCACAGACTTCAGAGATGAGGCCCGCATTTGTACCAAATGATAAGCCACCCATGAAATTTAAAAGACTACTTTCAGTTCAAGTCCATGAGGCTGTACTGTAGCATTATTGCTGTTTCATTGACTTGCACCCCAATCAATCTCTTTTAAGTGAGGTCCCACAGCGGAGCAGACGGGAAGCTAGTACAGGAATGTCCAGCACAAATATGTCGAGCACACACTGCCTGTGTACAGTGAATCAGCACATGATTCATTCACCTTCAGAAAGCAGTTGTGACTTTTCATCTGACTACTTCCCCAACCATGCTACATGCAAATATAGATAACATACAGCAATTAAGAACCAACACACTGGCGTAATAAAAATAGCTCATCTCATGATTTTTTTTGCTGCTGTGCTTATGCTTACTATGTGCTTTATCAATCATTTGTGTCATCTTTCACTATCCTATGAATAATTAACCAAATCAACTAAACTGTAGATCGCTCTTCATTATGAAATGAGTGAAAGCACAGAATACTTAGATTTTGAGATACCAGGTCCCTCTAGGACTCATAAAGAGATGAATTTTTAAAGGTATTATAAAAGGAAAAATGTTATAAAAATGAAGACCATATGAACCTGTAGATATAGACCGCAGCGCTACATTTTAAAAATTACATTTACTTATAAACTAACTTTCCTTTCTCTCATTACAATGTAAAGCAGAGCACAAGCAACCTTGAATACTAACATTAAGTTTTGTCTGGGAACTTAGTTTATGCTTAAAATGAAGAAAAGTGAGGTTAACATGCTACAGCATTTGCCCCAGCTGAGAATCTCCAGGCAGAATTGTGAAAAGGTTTCACAACTAAAGAGATGAAGGGGATGCAGCGATGAGTTGCGGTTATTAACGATGGAGACTTTCAAGCACGTAAGCTGGGCGCCTGCTCTGCAACACTGCTGTGGATCACTCCAGGGTCAGGGATCAGCATCTCCCTTCGCCCATGTGAACGTTTGCATGACTGGGTGCTAACACTTGGGTGCTGGAGAGTGCAATGGGTCAGAATGAGTCAACCCATGAAACATTAGCTGAAACCATGCATTTGTATTTCAATAAATCTTAGGACTCTCATCAGATATCGGGTCCTATTGTCCTTGGGACTGTACCATGAAGTAACAAAGAGCTCCTGTCACAAACAAGTCACCACCTTAATTGCTGACAAGATGCCCCAGGCAGAAGAAACAAAAAGTCAGGATTTGGGTGGATAAGCATGAAATAGCTTGAAGAAAAGCAGAAGTCCCAGCTTTCCATTTTCCTAACCATTTAGTTATGTCCTGTGGCAGTGTGGCACAAAAGCAGATGGCCTAAAGATCCTCTCTTCATTCTTACCAATAAATTGTCTTCTTCACTGCAATTGGGAGTCTATTTCCTCTTTGCTTTCTCAAAAACAGCAGCACATACAAGCAGTTCTGAGGATGTCCAAATGCTGATGCAAATTCTGAAACACAGGGGATGTTTGGCAGCTACTTGCATGTTGCAATAGGCTGACACCCACAGGGTACAAATGCAACACGGTGAAATACTCAGGTCTGCAGTAAACCTTGGTCCTACTATCAAATACAGCTGTACCAGTCACACGCTGGGGATTTTCCAGCTGCAGAGCGTATCTCCCAGAGCACACGTAGTTAGAAACAATTCAATCACTATGTAATCAGCAGCCATGTGACAATTTCATTTTCCCTGTCAAAGACTGAAACAAGTTTGGATTCAGATCGGCTGTGGCTCAGTCACTGACTCTTCCTGCCCTGTCACTGTGACTCTTTCTGCATTTATCAAGTGTAACACTGCTGTAGGGTTGTATTTGCTTTTGCAATAAGTACTGCTGTGATCTTTATTCAGGAGGGAAATAAATGTTCTTACGTACTCATGAAACCTAAACATTTCCGTAGCTAAATGATCTGGTCAAATCATTTCACAGAGCGTAAAATGTGTGACAATCAGGTACCACAGGTTACAAATTTTATATCCCTGGAAAACATCATGTGAAATTGCTATAATATGATGGCGATTTTAAGAGTAGAAAATAATTAGGAATTAAGCAAACAAAAGCCTTGGTTTGAATAGGTGTGTGCACATAATCCCTTAAGAATAAAATGTTGACCAAGTCTGGGACTAAGACTGGATCCAGATGCACCAGGCTCCTCTGAGGAGCAGTTTGAAAAGCAGGGGTTCTCATCTGAACCCTGTGGCTCAACAGGAGAGTCTCCTTGGTAACTTTGTAGAAACTTGTTATCGGTGCAGTAAGTAACAGGGACCTTGCCATCGAACCGTGTTAAAACCAGTATCCTATCAATAAGACAATAGAATCACAGAATCATCGAATTGTTAAGGTTGGAAAGGACCCCTAGAGATCATCTAGTCCAACCCCCCTGCACACGCAGGGTCACCTAGAGCACGTGGCACAGGACTGCGTCCAAGCGGGTTTGGAAGATCTCCAGAGAAGGAGACTCCACAACATCTCTGGGCAGCCTGTTCCAGGGTTCTGTCACCCTCACTGTTAAGAAATACCACTACTTCTGTCACACGAGCGAAGCGCGTCCGTTCCACAACAGCGTGGTCTGCTGGATGCCAGCTGTAAGCGAGGGGATGGCGTGGGTAGATTTCACTAGAAGGGCTCTGACTGCATGGAAGTAGAAGCAAGCAAAATAGTAAAGTAGCAACACTTGGAAAAGTTGGTAAGAAGGCGAGGACAGTTCACACACAAACTTTCCATGAAGAAACAGGATCCATACAGCGAAGAATATTCACAGATTATACTTTTGAGGCCCTTACATATTGAGACTGGAAGAGATGATAAACAAAAGAATATGAAATTATCATCCAGGCAAAAGTATTTGATATCAGCATTGATATCACCAAACATGGTGCAATGATTCACCTGATTTCAGTGTTGAAAAAAAAAAGAAAAACAAAAAGAAAAAAAAGAAACAGGAGAAACATTAAAAGGATAGAGAGTAGGACAGATGAGGAAGGCACTTCCACATAAAGCCATGAGTATGGTACCTGTGTTAACAAGCTATGAGTAAGTTGCAACTTTAATATCTTAAAATTAATTAAAATGAGGATTGGAATCGACTATGGGAAAGTCAAAAGAGAGAAGCTTCTTTAGGACAAATTCTTAGGATGGTTAAGAAGCTATAATTCCACAGTCAAGGAAGAGGGTAATTTCAGCTAAAAAGCCGTCTGTAACAGTTACTAATAAAAAGTATTATATGATAAATGAAGAGAAACAATAATAATACTCACAAATTAGGAGTTAACAAAGGACAAAGGTTGAAAACGCAAGCTAGAATATCAGGGGAAAGTCCACCGCTGACAGCACCAATATAACTTGAAAAATTTAAGAAATGCATCAAGGCTACAGCAATCCTCCAATAATATACAAACTTTGCCAGATGGAAATGATAAAATTTTTAAGAGATACAAGCGAGGTAGAAATTTTTAGAAATATTTCTATTCCATATTTGGAAATATGCTCTTATGTCACATGATGATGAAGAAGTATTTTCCACTCCCTTGGTAACCAAGCAGAATGTTATACAACAGATACTAGAAATAAACATTTTTATATCAGCCAATCCATCCACACTGCACCTAAGAACTAAGTCTAAGGAGGCCTTAGAACTAATAATGTTTATTTTTAATAAATTAAAGCATTCCAGGGACATTCCATTTGACTGGAAAAGTGCTAATGTTATGCCAATAAAAATAAAGGCTATGACTCAGAGACCTAATGGTAGTTAGCCTGACGCTGCTTCCAGGTAATAAAATGGTAAAGCTGCAATAAAATTAAATTAATAAAGAGTTGAAGTATGTGAACATAATTAGTATCAGTCAACGCATTTTTTATGGCAAATAAATCTCATAAAATAAACTTACTGAATTGTTTGATGAGACAGAGGATGCGCTGGCAGCAGTAATGGTGCAATATATTGGTGGAGAGCATTTGATTTAATGCTGTATGACAGTCCAATTATGAAACTTAGCAAAACACAATATCGATAAAATACATTAAAAGGATTAAGAGCTGACAGATTAATGCAAAAATTAACGGAGAATCCTCACCAAAACATATATTAGGGTTTAGCATTTTCCTCTATGATTTGGAAATAAATCTAAACATCCACAATAATATGATTTGTGGGTGGCATAAAGATTAGTAAAATGATATGTCAGGATAAAAGCTGAAGATAGTCATACAAAGCAATTTGGATCACTTGATAAACTGACCCCATTCAAATTAAACATGTCTTAATACACCCAAATGCAAAGGGATTAGGACTATGCGCTACCTCAGCGGCCAAATCTCTTGCCTGGAAAACACAGTCTAAAAGATATTGGGGATCACAGTGCACAAACGTCTGACATTGCAGCAAAAAGAACAAGTATTATCCATGTACGTACAGATACCAATGCACTGAACAGCCAAATACTCTTTATGTGACCCCAGGCACACTGGTGAAACCTACAGTGAAACACCACATCGATTCCACATTTTAGACAGAATGTTTTTAGAGCAGAGAGAACAAAAAATGACAAAATGATTTAAGGAGAAGATGCCTTACAGTGAGAAGTCTTAATAAAAGACTTGAAGTTTACTTGCTAACACGATTAAATGGTTTAAAATTTTATAGAAAATACTAGCTTGTGCAGGGTTTTTTAGTTCAAAAAAAGTTCAAGTAGGAAACAATAAAAAATAAAGTTATTCACAACTAAAACAATATGGGAATTTTTAAATGCAGCTTTGTCTTCTGGGGTTTTCAAGTTTGAGTACTTTTCTCAGCGTTGTAGCTGAACAGGTGTACGTTCTACAGCGGCTGAACACAAAGTATTGGGTTCTCTTTTGTAACTCAGGTGACTGAGTAATAATGACTTATGATAGAGAGCAAACTAACTGACAAAATTGTCCCTCCTGGCCGTTTGCTCTGTGAATAAATGAATTTTATTCTCCCTTCTTACAAGAAAGGGAGCTTGCACCCCGCTACTAGCTTTGCAATATTCTGTGTTGTGATCTGCCAGAAATCATTAAAGATTATTGGATCCTTAGGCTCATGGGCAGAATGGGTATTCCCTGGAAAATAAACTTGTTTTTTGTTTAAAAAAAAAAACAAAGAGTGGGAAAAGAAGAGGGGAGCAAAATTCTTAAGCCTGATCCAACCAACATTAATAGGTGATTTGCTCTGATTTGTGTGGAGGCAGGATTCGGACAAAACACTTCATGTGGATATCATTTTATTTTTCTAATTTTGGGGGTCTTCACTCTGCTCACACTTTTTGCAGTGGCAGCAGCTTGACTCTGTGCATAGTGTAACAACGACAGTCACATCTTCCGCTTTTCCAGAAATAACTGTGTCATAAGCTGCTTCTTCCTTGTTTTATGTATTTATAGACATCAACAAGTCCCTACAAAGCCTCTCCATAATTTGTTCATATACAACAGTTTCCTTTTGATATATTTTTAGATCAATTGCACTTAAACAATAGTGTGTCACCCTACTGACCTTTGCCCTTGGGGAGATGATCAAGAGAAATGCAAATGCAGTGCTGTTTAAAGGATGACAGCCCACACTTTGCACAATACTTGCTGAAAGGCCATGGTATTATGCTAACACACAGAGTTTAACATGACTCCAAAGTGGTGCAGCACTCATGTCTACAAGCTCTGCATCTCTTTCAACAGCCTCTGAAGCAAGGTATGTTTATCGGTGCACAGGAAGCTCGAGACACTAACTCCTGATCTTCCAGTTTTCCAAAACCATCTCACTTTGAAGAGTTTAAGGTCTCTTTGGAAATAATTTTATCAAAGGGAGATTTATAAGGAATAAGATGACTCACCAAGGAAAAGCTGTAGCTGTGCTCCCCTCCTTCTTTGGTACAAGATACAAAAGGGCTGTAAACATGTGAAGAGTGTATTTTGCTAAGCCTGGGTGGCTATGTGCCTTCAAACATATCACCTTAGAATATCAGCAGCGTCAAGCTTACCCTTTCCTGAATTTGCTATGCACGTGGTATAAACAGGCCTGACTTCTGGTTAACAGCTGGAGAACAGGACCCTTTCTACCTCATTCTGCCATGCCCTGCAGAAATCACAAGAAAGTGCCTTTCATGGAAACTGCGAGGAAGAGGTGTGTGCCCAGGCACCCATGTGCCTTCAAGATTTTCCATGGCCTAAAAAAGCCTGGCTGCTAAAGAAGCAGAGTGGACAAAAGCCACAAAAGACTCTGGAGACACCAAGGTTTTTTTCTTTTCTTTCTTCACACAGTCAAAGCTAAATCAGTCCCAATGGTAGCATTAAGTACTGTTGCATGAATAGATTTCCCCACAGAGGGTGTAAAGTTCACTGAAAAAAAATCATAATTTCAAAGAAAAAAAAAAAAGAAAAATGAAAAACAATTTTCAGCTACCTTGTACGCTATGAAAACTCCTCTGTTCTGGGTCTGGTTTGAGCAGCATGTCGTTAATGCACATCTTACTGCAGCCAGCCCTTGGGTAGAATGGGAACTTGTTAGCCTGTCCCTGCTGGATGAATAGGGTCTTTCTATGCAAACCTTGTTTTTAAATGCTGATTAGCCACATAAGTAACAATGAGAATATTGAGGAGAAAAACACTTGGAACATCTGCAGTTTGCAATGCTTGTGATACCTGCATTGGGAACCCGCTGTGTATTAGAGTGTGCACATCTTAGTGGGAAAACAATGGCAGTTTCATCATACACTGGACGACACCCCAGCAAGTAATAAAAACCCTACAGCATTGAAAAAAGTATCAATTTTCACTGTGGTTTCTAAATGGAAATTATTGAGATAACTGTGTGTGACAGCTATTTGTTTTTCAGCAAAGTACTAAATTACTAAACCACGCTGAGCAGCGCTTTTGAGGATGATCAAAAGCTAAACACAGTTACCCAAGGACAGCCCCTGGCTAGGAAATCCCTAAAGAACTTCTAAGATGTTTCTCCAAGTTGTATTAGCGATTCAGATGCAGCTCTTTCCCATGGCTCGGTACCTGGATAAATCCCCCAATATTGCTTGAGCAGTGCTGCACTATAAGAGGTTTCACTGGCATTTTCATGAGAAAAAAGAGGTACTGAGACCAGACGAATTATTATGTTGGGCAATTATTATGGCAATTCTAATATTTCCCTGAAGATCCAACTAAACCTGCTGTTCTTCACTCGCTGCCATACTGTCTTTCCGATCTGTTTACACTGATTATGGGTGCATGCATCTCATGGCAGGTGAATATGATATACCACTGCTTGGGCAGGGACCACACAGGTATTCTGAAAGAAACCCAAGGTATCCCCTTCAGTGGGAAACTCAGCAATGTGCTGCCTGCCTGCTAGGAGCTGGGTGGTGTAGAACTGGTAATACTGCAATCCCTGCTCCACTAGCAGAACTAGAGATACATCCCGGCACCATCTTCTGCAACTGGCACTTCAAAGGAGACTCATAGAAGCAAAAGAAGTGCTAAAGAGTAATGCTGGAAAAAATGACAGAAGGCGGAAGACTTTGAGAGGAAGGAGGGGCGGATATGAAATGAGGGATGCCATGAAAAATGACTGACCCGCAGCCAGCCAGGACAGGTATTCAAAGCAGTGTGAGCAAAGGCGCGGGAGCCTGGGAAGCGAGGAAGGGTATTGCAGTATCACGTACCACTCCAGTCAGTGAGAGCTGGATCAGGACTCCAGCTGGCAAAGAGCACGGGATGTACGTAAAGGTAAAAGAATGGTGATGAATAGCGTGTGTGGTGGGGCTAATTTGGCAGGAACCTGGAGTTAACTGGCTGAGTCTTAGTCCGAATTGGATGGAAGATGGAAAAACAGTGAAGGCTGCCGTTCTCACAGCTGTGTTAAGCTTGTACTAAATGCCCATTTCCCACTTCTTATCTTGTCTTGGGACCTCTGCAAATAAATGAAGAGCTGTGCCATGCTTCCTCACCATGATTCGCTCCCATCACCTGGTGGCCTTGTCAAACCCAGGGCCACGGCTTGCAGGAGTTAGGATGACCTAATCTGTCTTCGGGACGCTGACACGAAGTTGTTCCTTCCCAGGCACCTGAAGTTTTTTGCTAGCCTCCAGACTCAGTTTTCCTGTTCTCTCTCAACTCGTGCTACCTTTCCGCTTGGATTCGAGGGAGTCTGACTGAACCACCCTTCCGTGCTGCATTCTCCATCGCTGGTAGTAGCATCAGCTGTAAGGAAAACGAGCAAAGGGGCCTCTGCAAAAGCACTGAGTGAAGCTTGCTTCTAAGGAAAATGTCCCAAATGTCATTATAAAGAGGTAAAGCCATCAGGATCCTAAGACACTCAGCTTCAAAAAAAAAAAAAAAAAAAAAAAAAAATTTTTTAAACAAATTTTCTAAAAAAAAAAAAAAAAAAGTATTTTTAAACTAATTTACTAAAAAAGAAAGAAAAAAGAGGAAAAACAAGCCTGCTGCCAACAAACCTTGTAGCCCTTCTCATCTATTAGCACAAGAACAAAGCACTCAATGACTGACTCCAATACCATTGCCAATTATTATGACAACATACTATATAATCATATTATGTTTACAATATAATACATGTGAGTATTCAATAGAGCTTGGCAGGACTTCAGTCACTGCCTCTTTTATGTTTTAAACAACAATTTTTCAAATTGAGTTTGCTATATAGTATGCTTCTCTAATTATACATTTTACCGACAGAGAACAAGAAATATTGAAAGTAAATTCAGGAAAATTTTCAACAGTTAGCCATATAAAACCAGCTGCATTCACACACATTGCACCACAGTCAGTCCATATAATGTTTATTATTCTACAAACATACCTCATCTCATTCCCACAAACATCAGAGGGAAGTTCTTCAGAAACTTCAGCTGAAGCAAAACCAAGACCAAAGGGCTAGTTTCAAAGGGCTTCTTGCCCTCACCATTTATTCTACGCTTCCAAATAATTGCAAGGGTAAATAGGGGCACTTAAACATCTGCTTAATTTGAGAATGACATCAGATACAAACTTAGCAAATGACTCCGTATCTGCAAAGTCACTTGCAAAACACAAGCAGGAGGCTGACTTGGAAAACATAGAATCATAGAATCATAGAATGCTTAGGGTTGGAAGGGACCTCTAGAGACCATCTAGTCCAACCCCCCTGCACACGCAGGGTCACCTAGAGCACGTGTCCCAGTTTTGTGTCATCAGCAAACTTGCTGAGGGAGCACTCTGTGCCTTCATCCAGGTCATTGATGAATAAATTGAACAGGACTGGACCAAGGACTGACCCCTGGGGGACCCCGCTAGCTACAGGCCTCCAACTAGACTCTGCACCGCTGATCACCACTCTCTGGGCCCTGCCATCCAGCCAGTTCCTAATCCACCTCACTGTGCACTCATCTATCCCACACTTCCGGAGCTTGCCCAGGAGGATGTTGTGAGGGACGGTGTCAAAAGCCTTGGTGAAGTCGAGATAGACAACATCCACCGCTCTCCCCTCGTCTATCCAGCCGGTCATTTCATCATAGAAGGCTATCAGGTTAGTCAGGCAAGATTTCCCCTTGGTGAATCCATGCTGACTACTCTTGAGCACCTTCTTGTCCTCCATGTGCTTGGAGGCAACGGCCAGTATGAGCCGTTCCATCACTTTTTCCGGGGACATGAACTAAAAAGACACATATATATGCTCAGACTGTCAGCTACCTAGTTACTAGGAGATCCCATTGCCATCACACACTCAATAACTCTAGGATTTGTGGGTAGGCTACCTAGTGTGCAGATAAATCAGGACATAGGTGTAGGGACACCCAGAATATCTTTGTGCATGGTAGCTTTGGTTGACTATACGCGACCAACAGCACACAAACACGGTTACAATGCTGCTCAACCAGGTTTAAGTTCAGAAATTATGTGGGTCACATAGCCCTTCACCTCATCTAAAGAATCCCTCTAGAGTCAGGACATTATAAAGCACCAGCCTCGATGGAGCTACACTGTGTTCCACTGAGCATCCGGTTTTAGAGAGGAGCAGCCAAGAACAAATAAAACAAATTGCTCCCATTTCTCCAGACTGGATTTCACACCAGATCATGATGAGTAAATCTGCCATAACAGAAACAGAATGAAATAAAGTGCATAGCCATATACATAGGGATATGAGTTCCTGTGACAAATTGGAAATAACAGTTTAGGAGAAAGAGGAGTTTTACTAGTCTATTAGGGGATAGATAACTACAAGCCTTCACTGTGATGGGGATATCCAGGGTATTCTGGGTGATGTTTCTGGGAAATATAGAGGAATATTAACGTCAAAATGCAAAGTACTGATCAGAATAAAAGTCATAGAAGGTCTTTTCACTCATATTTAAGAAGAATTAAAACAAAGCAGAGCAACCACAGAAAAGTCTGTGACTTGAGCTGTCAGATAACACAATAATAAGATAAATGCTAAAGATATACATGAATGGTCTGTTATGAAAGAAAGGAAAAAAAATGATCAAACTATACATGAGCTGATGAAATTCACTATTTTTTTTAATTAAGTAAAATCATTAGCATTATATACTAGATTTGTTTCTCTAGACATCAGTTTTGTCTTCTGAGCATGTCTTTTTTCCATCTTCCATTCCAGGACTCCAGAGAGCAACAGCTCAGAAATTTATTTCAACACAATTCCTCACAAATACGGCTATGTTTCTGGTTTTATTTTTCCCCCACCCCCTAAGCTTTACAGGAAATTTTATCAGAAATATCAGCCATCAAGGAGAAACAGGAACGACAAACTTGGATTTCATCATGAAAAGCAAGCCTGTGCAATTAGGAAGTCATAGTACCAGAATCAGAAACTTTACTGTCATGTTTCAGGAAAGATCCCTGAAAAACCCCACAAGCTCCTCCACTCACCTCGCAGTTTATACTCGAGGTTTACAGTAAATGTATGGTGCTCTTAATGTCGGACATAATGTTAAGTACTCTGCTTCTTCAGGGTGCTGTGCAATCTTCCCTGACTGCTCCTCACAGCACTTCTGGGATGTAGTTTAGCAACCTATGTAATGCCACCAAGAAACTGCATGAGGGTGAGAACGTGGCCGTGCCCATCTCCAAGGGTAGGCACTGCCTCGCAGGCCACGCTCCTCTCTCTGGAAGGGATTCTAATAAATCCCACCCTTTATGGGAAAGGTGCTCTATTAAAAAAGGTTAAGTACTCACAGGAGTAAAAAAGGAAACATGGAGAAAAAAAAAAAAAAGAATAACATGAAAATTCCAAGTTAACCCAAGAAACACAATTGGCTTGGAGTATGGTGCAGTCTAGAAACAAAATACAATTGATACAGATGGAAAAAAATCATATTAAAAAAAGATGTTTCAGTGACTGAAACAAGTATCTGACTGCAACCTCATAGTGCAACTAGATTTGATTAATTTGTTCTCTGTCCTACTGTATGAAAACCACAAAGCTAAACATTAAGCAGTGCCATCTAATGACAATATATTCTTACGACAGTGCAGAAGTGGTAGAATACGAGCCTGTAATTGCTCTTAGAATCACTGTTCATTGCCTTACTCACCAAATAGGTTGCTTACTCACTGCAAGGGAGTGTTTTGGTAGATCTGTCCTCCTGGAGAATGATGATAGCACAAAGATTCTCCTGGCTTTTAATGTGTATTTGCCCACTTACAGTCCTTTCTAGAGCCAGTTATTGTTATTTTAAAATTCACTATTGACATTTTCGGTGACAAATTTCACTCTATCAATCTGTTTCAAGTATTAGGAACTTTATATTGTTAGATATATTATTAACATAAAAGTTTATGATGTTACAGGACTAGGCAGAAATTACCTAGTACCCTAAATATTAGGCAAATATAATTTTCATTAATGAAAAAATCTGTCATTATCTTTGGAAATATTATTTCATACATAAGAAGTAACTGAAATCAGGTCAGCACTGTCCTGTATATAGAGAAAAGACCACAGTATGCCTCTATGAAAACCTTCGGTAGAATCTATCATTACAGAATTTAAATACATTTTTAAGAGAAAAGTAGGAAGTTCCTATTCTGAAGCTCAGAAAACTGAGACTTAACAATAAATAGCTTCAAACTTGAAGTCCGTTATTCATATTTTACAGCAATTTATTCCACGAGTAGCCACAATAACTCACTGTCAACAACTTGCAGTACAATACTACCAGAAAGAAGTATGGCTGCAAAGTCACACACGGAGGTTTTAGTGCAAAGTTAGGAAGAAAAGCTGGGTTTGTCTTTCTTGTTCTTCTCTCTAATTTTCAGATTGTCCAGTCTCTCACAGGATCAGCTCTGACGGAAATACTTGAATTACATACCCTCCTTTGTGTCTTATACTCACTTTCTGGAACTATGGAGTAATATTAAAAAAAAAAATCTATAGACTCATCTAAGTTACATCAGAAACTTATCTGGACATCTGTCATTACAAGGGCAGGAGAAGGATTGCCCAATTTCTTTCCAGCCCTGCTCAGATGGGTCAATATGACTCAGTCACTGCTAGGAATAGGAGTACAGACATTAAGGTATACCTGATCCATAAACCCTAAAGTCAAATCAAATACTCGTTTCTAATGTATACTCTTTCAGAAACTATTAACTCTGAGAATAAAAGATTTTTTTTTCTCCTGTATATTGAAGTGAGTTTTGATTCTAATGTATTCTCAATTTCAGCATTCACTTAGTTGAATTTTCCAGATTTGGTGGGGGAGGGGGGCATTGTTTTGTTGCTTTTATTTTTTCCTCCCCTCAAGCAATCTGAAACACTTTCCCCCTGAATTTAAACTCTTCTTTCCAAGGTTTGGATGACTTTATAAAATGAATACCTTTTCCTTAAAGCTGACACGATAAGAACTTGCAGGCTGTCTTAGATTGCAGCCCATTTGATTTCTCATAAGTATGCTATCATTAGCTCCCTTTAGGAGAAGGAATTATATTGATTGGTGCAAATCCAGCTTGTGACCTGGTGGCAGCATTACGTGTTTGTTATAAAACAGCATCTCCTCATTAATCTTTCATTGGCCGGCGTGATCCGAGAAGCCGGCAGCAGTCACACCACGCTTCCCCTCTCCAGTGATGCCACCACAGAGGGCTCCCTCATTGGATCACAGCAATTACCAGCCTTACGGTGCAGTTTCTGAAAGCCTTATCAAATTTGCTCCTCAGTATGGCAAGCTTACGAACAATCATGTGCTGTTTCTTTGGAAAGGACAGCACAGAATTACACGAAAATACAGTAAGCTCAAGTCATTTGCTATTAAACATGTGACTCGACTCCAAGATGATGCATCTTCATCTTCATTTACAGCATACGAAGCATTTTACAGAAAGATAAAATACATAGAAATTGAGACATCTTAAGTTTCAGTCAAAAAACAGAGACAACTGCCAAGGCAGTTCTATTCACGGGAGGAAAGCAGCAGAATCTCCGGTATGTGGATCGAAGGCACCTTGGTGTCCTGATTTAAAGGGACAGAAAAACAAGTGCAAGGTAACAGCAGGCAGTACAAGACAGAAGCAGCTTACTCGTTACTTAATCCTTACTAGAGGAGAACCCAAGAGGACAACATCTTGTCTTCAACTCTGAAACACACCGTGACAGGAGTCAGGGGGAAACTTGGGAATTGAGCAACCCTGTATGCAGGGAACCCATGATTATTTGCAAGAAAACAAAACCAAAACAAAAGGTTCAAGTTTTAGCAGCTGTAAGTCAAGAAGTCTTAATACACTGAGCCTACACTTTCAGGGAATGCAGATCTTACAAATGTAAGCATGTATCTTTGGCAGCCGTACAACCTAACATTAAAATCTGAACCCAAGACATCCCATTAACTTGGGCAACCATCAAAATAAAGGGTCTAGCAAAGAACAAAATAACTCTCTGTTAAAAGAGGATTTTAAAACACTGCAGACTATGCTCTCACTCCTGCAGTTTGACAATGACTAAATCAACCAAGTTTTGATTAGGGCCGTGGGGAAATGACACATACAATACAGCTTTGTTATTGCCTAAGGCAAGGTGATGAATGCCTTCCAGTTCCAGAGAAATCCCACCTCCTACAAGGACTATCCAAAGGCAAATCCATGGCAAACCTGCTAGAAGAGCCTGCTATGGATACGACTGACAGGACAGACAGCCCACCTAGAGCAGCAACAGGACTGACTCCTAGTAAAGGAGCAGAGACACCTAGTAAAGACTTCTAGTGGTAAAACACAGCACAGGTAGATTTAAATAATGATGTCAACTTGCAGATCCATCTCATTATGGGTGGTATGCAAGGTCAGTGTGACATTCACTACACAAACTCCAGTGGTTCATGATTTGGAGTTTGATCTTAAAAGGATCATCTGAGGAATCTATCTAGGAAACTGAAGTGTCTTCCTTTTTATTATGTTGGTGTTTTGAGCACTGATTAAGTACTTGCCTCCCACTTCAACAAGAAACTTCTATCATTGCTCTCACAGGCCTGCTCATCAGAATACACACATTTGGAGAAGCCAAGTGATACTCCCTAATTTGCATGCTAAACCCCATTATAGCGTGTGTAATGAAACACAGCCCCTCACCTGTTACACTTATAAAATGACATAGATGAACTGACCCAGATTCCTATGGGCCACAGATTTGCTGTCCAAATCTAGACTAAGAAGCTGTTAGAAAAAATAGCCGTCATATTTCACATTAATCTCAAGATATTTTTTAAGGACTTGGTTCCTCAGCGATGAATATAGAGATTTGGGGAAGATTATAATGGCACCATATCCGGTAGCTCATGTCCTACTGTTCTCTGGAACTGCTAGACAAGTTTTAAATAAGATAAGTATTTTGAAAAATCATGCAAGTCAGATAAGGCTTTGCAGCGTGGACACGTCATTCTTATGCAGAAAGACAAAGACTGATAAGACAGGAAAAAAAATACTAGCACCATCATGTTCCTAGTTCCTAGTTCCATGAAATGGAACAAGGCATTTTTATGCATCTTCAATTGTATATAATAACACATGCACTCAAAGTAAAGACTGACTTTTTCATAGCCTTCTGGTGCATACACATTACCAAACTAATCTGTGATTTAATAGATAAATGCAGCACATGCACTCTGATTCTAATGAGGCTGTTGTCAAGCAGCTGTATTGCCATAGTGCTGTAGGCAACATTGTGAGCCAATACAGAACACTTTTGGAAAAAAGGTCCTGTGCCTTGACAAAATGCAGTAATAATAATAGTATGAACAAGCCTAACTACCTAATTAATATTTGAATACACATGCACACAAAAACTTTAAAATACTGTGACTGACTTAGAAGCCGACCAGAGCTTTCTTCACCCATAACTGAAACATAGGCATCTGTGGGGCAAATGGTAACAGCTGTGTAACTGCATAGCAACATTACACAACTGCTTTGTTTGGGAAACACACTCCAGCTGAAACTGCAGAAATAATTAGGCATCTATATAAATACATTGTAAGGATACAGAGGTTAACAACCTTGCAAGGAATCTTTATGGCCACAACTGGCTTTTTGTTCCAAAAGGCACCTCTGCCACATCTTCCTAGAGGTAAGAATCCCAAATGCAGACTTTTTAAGATCAAATCTTAGAACACAGGCACACTCAGTGCACGCTTCTCATCACCGTTTTTATCAAAGCTAATGCCCTAACTCACAAAACTTAAAAAAGTGACATAGAGTGAACCATGTCTGTTAATGTGAACATTTTAAGCAAGAGGCTGAAAGACTGTCATTTGTTACCTGCAAAGAAATGGCTGTGCTTTTAGCTTGCTTTAAATTTTCTACCGGTACTTTGTTTATTGTTACCATACCTTGAAGTGTTGAAACAGGAAGGAATTATATAACACCCTGACTTTTAAACTCCGTATTATTAATGAGCCATCCTCGGGAAGCATGAATACAGGGAATACAAACTGATTACATTTAAAAGGATAAGAATGGCATATTTTAATTTTGCAACTTAGCCAGCCTCAGAATTGCTTGCTTAAACTTCTGGAGATGAATAATAAGCCATGGGTGTCCTCATAATCACCACCATACAGACCTACTGTAAGGAAGCCAGAGGCAGTTTACGTTTTTCAAGAATGCTATTCATTTCACTCAAGAAATCAGAAACAGATCATTTACAATAATAAACAATAATGTGACATATGAAAATATAAAAGAAATTATCTAATTACATACTTTGACTGAAGTAACTGACTGTTCCCAGTAAGCCATTCCACATACAGTCATCTGTGTTAGAAATGGAAAATAATTTTCTTTCAGCCTGGAATAGCAACATGCTGATTCACAAGGTACATCATTCCATAGATACATGTGGATGCAATCAGATGCAAAATTAATTTATAAGAAAACTCACAACCCTTTTCTAGTGGTACTAGCTTTTTTCACTGGCAAAACTAAACCCTCTATATGGAGCAATGGGAGGTGGTTCCAAGTGCCTTATTGCAAGATGTTATAAGACTGCATTTCCCCAGTTTGAGACACGTGAAACAGTGCATGTTTACCTTCACATCTAGAAATGTCCTGTAGAAAAAGGCCTTGAAAATTAAAAAGCAACAATTACATTGTAATAAAAATAAAAAGAATTTCCTATCTTCTGGCTTCCCTCAGGATTTGTCTGCTTGGCTGGAAAAGAGAAACAAAATGAAGCGGTCTACCTGCTTCTCAGGAAAATGACTGTACAATTCTGCTCATTCTAAGGAAACATTTGGTATTTGAAACACTATTTTTTCTGACAACAATAAAAAAAACAACCAAAATCCTAATTTAATCAATCCCAAATTTCCCCAAACATCATTTTGCTTGCCTTTCATTATTCTTTCTTTGCAAATCACAAGACTATTTTCTTCTAAGACAGGGTTCCTCATTTTCCTCTTTATTACCTAAAAACACCCAGTGGGACTAAGATATGTAAAGTATGATCAAATAAAATTAACAAAATCAGAATTTACATCATAATCAGAAGGAAATCTCTAAACCATATTCACAGCATTCCTTGAAGTTTTGGAAGAAGCAGGGTGGCTTCACCAAAAACTAAGGCATTGGAGTCAGAAGAATGTTAATGCCTTGAGTGCTAGACCACCCTTTGCTCAGCTAGTATCACTGGTATCATCCTGCTGATTATACAGTTGAAGGCATGTCCTGAATTTGGTCAGAAGTCTGGCAGCAATCTCCCTGCACTATGAGCATCTTTTGGGAAGTCTGGGTAGCGATAACCTTCCTGCTATGCACTCTGTGCAGAGCACAAGGTAAACACAAGTGCAAGAGTGCAAGAAAAATGCTGGCTATAGACTTAGAGGAAAAAAAAAAAAAAAGAATCTACAAGTCTAAGGGCAGTGACTCCTTGCACAAAGGATGCTGTAATTTGTTTCTTCTGAGAGGTGAAATAAACCTCTCACACTACCTTAATAAAATTCTAGGGCTTGATTATATGCAGCGCTGTCTGCAGCCTTTGATCTTGCCGTCTTCATGCACTTCAGGGTGCGATGCTGGTTTGAGCTCCCTTCAGAAAAATCCAAACTCTCACAGGCTCAAAACAGAAGCGAAGCAGGGAGGGAAAATGAACCTGCCTGAGAGGACTATCATTCAGCTGCAGTTCTCATCACGTTAACCGGAGCATTATCCATCCTGGTCACGGCTTTTTATCTTATGTATGCGATGCAATAACTAAGTGCTGTGAAGGATTAAACCCTTAAAGCCTGGTAACAGCAAGCATTTAAGCACATAAACCCAATGAAGTAAGTAACTAAATGCGAGATGTGACTTCAGTGAGGAAAGATACACTATGTAAACTTCAGCAAAGGTTTCTATAGTTGAATTTCAGATATACATTACTGTAAGAGAAGAGGAATTAACCCAGATAAAGCAAAATAACGGGGGGGAAAAAAGGTTAAGTTAGGAAAATCAAGGTATAAGATCAATTTAGTGCATTCACCTCATGAAAAACCTAAAATGTTTCTGTGGAGAGCAAGGGCAGCTTTAAACACTAGTTACAGAGCAAGGCCTAGCTTAAAAATACATACACTGCATCTTATCTAGGGAAGCACTTAGCTGTGGCTGAATGCCACAGAGAAACTGGGGATAATGAAACCTGCTTATTTCACAGTTGGATAATTTTTCCATAGACAAGTTAGAGCTGAACAGAGGAAATAACTCACCAGCACTAAAGGACGATAAAACAGATGTTTGGACTGCAGACCTCAACATCATCTATAACCTGGATTGTTTATCTTAGAACACATGGTATAAGAATGATTGGTAGTGAGAGCAAATATTCTGAAGAAGTTTACAAAATCTAATATGTATCTTATTCCAAAACCAGACTTTCTGCTTTATGAAACAAAACAAACCAACTTAACAAGGTTTTATGCCAAAACCAACCCAAAACATTCACAACACTGATGCCAAATAACTAAATTTCAGCTGGTTTTGTTACAAAATCATGAGATTTCAACAACTTTGTGCTTCAGCATTAGAATCGTCTGTTTTCCATGCTTGTAGAACAAATAACACAAGTCCTCTGACTGAGACATCTATATCAGTAGTAATATTAACATCTTTTTAGAAGATTTGCAAGAATGGATGAGCCCTGTTCACATTCAGCATGCATAGTGAAATTCAAAATTAGATCTATTTGTGTGGGGTCTGGATTTTACTAAGATTTCTGGTACAGAATAACTCCCTCCTATGCTGTCATTCCAGATTATATACTTGAGAAAAACAAATACATTCTCATCTACTTCCAAGTCCGTGGCATACTGTGGCTAGTGTGAAACTTCTCCATAAGCAAAATTCACTTACGTAAAACATTTTTTACTAATCTAGTATTTGGGAATATATTCAACAATTCAAATACCTCTTATACAAACAACATGGTACTTTCCAATGATCATATATTCTTCAGAGATTAAGAATTACCTACCACAGTGAGTCACACAAAATCCCAATACTTAGTTTCTTTCCAAAAAGCCTTACTAGAGTATAGGACTAAAAATTCCCACTGATATCCCCATATCATGTGGGGAGTCAGGTTCATATATACATTAAAATAATGCTAGACATATTTTAATCATTAACAAGTAATGTCTTATGTAAAATTTTGTGAATTTGACACTGCTTAGTCAAAATTTTGACAGAAGAGATGAGATTATAGACTAATACGGACATCCATGCCCTGTTACTGGATGGTTATCTAGAACAGTTCTACTTGGATTTAACATGTACCTAAGTCACAATATTTTATAACTAAGAATAAATACATAGAGAATCGCATTAAGAAAGAGACTTAAATTCTAAACTGGTGACATAAAACAGAATTATTTAGTCAAATTCCCATTCTCAGGGAAAACTAAGCAGCTATAAAGGGAAGAGAAAGCTTAATTTCGCATGTGAAACTAATGGAAATTCAACATATCACTAGTTCCCAGAGAAGCGTTCTTATAAAGCAGAACTACTGTCACCACTGAGCAATCATTTTGGTGGTCCTCAACAGTGATCTACACATGATGCAACTACACATGACAGATTCTACACATGTATAAAGAAATTCTGCTATTGCCGTACTTGCATCTACAAAGTCCAGCACTGTTTAGAATATACACACCATAAAGTCCTATTCAAAGCTACTTTAAAGTTTTTTTTGTGTAGACTATTGCTTAGAAC
>NW_010586197.1:50786-98001 GCF_000705375.1 Tinamus guttatus | reverse complement strand
TAACCAAGAAGTGCTTTAGGAGTCATTTTAGGTGTTAACAGCCGTCATAGCAGGTACATGGTAACACTGAAGATAGGAAGGAGAGAGCGGGGAAACAATTCTAAAAGAACCAGAACCAAAACCATGAGCCTCAAAGCAATTGACCACAAGAGCCAATTTCCCAGAAATTACTATACCACCATGAATTTCATACTTGTAGTCTCAGTTTTCTGAGACATCAGCGAGTTTTCTCCACCCTCTTCTTTTTGAGATGTAAGGGTAAGATAAAACCAGCTACAACTCATCTCTGGTTACCTCTGCTCTGCAAAAGATGCTCAACTCTGCATCCTTATACCATAAAAGCTCAGCACATCCTCTAGCCCTCACTTCTTGCCACAGGCCAACCAAAATCTTTACCCTTGACTTACACATCCTCTAGCCCTCACTTCTTGCCAACCAAAATCTTTGCCCTTTACTTCTTTCACAGCTACGCTGTGCAAATTAGAGGAATTGCTCCATGCAGTTGCTTCAGACTGTGGCACCTCTATCTAAAGTGGGTCAACATTGTGCTACTGATCCCAAAGTTAGGAAAGCTATTGGCATCAGTATAAATGTCTCTTTCCCCGTTGGCCTGTGTGCCTAGGAGGGCATGCACATGTGTGAGTGTCCACCAGTTGTGCATGCTTGCCTTGATGACCATTACAGCCCATAACACAGGACACCACTTAATGAAAGCACTGTAGGGCTTTGCAATCCTTCGGCATGTACAACCTCGGCTAAGATTTGTTTGACTGGAACATATGTCAAAATGTTGCAAATGATAAAGACATACAAAGTCCACCTTTAAAAAAATAGTAACTGAAAAAAAAAGAAAAAAAAGAGGGTTTCATGGCATATATTTTCACTGTGAATTGTTTACCAGACTCTGCTTGAAATTCAGGTTGTTTATAACCAGCAATCCTTTTGGAAATTGCTTTAAAGAAAGCTTAATGATTGGAGATTATTGTAAAGCCGGATTTCCATGAATACCACTTTAAGTGTTTTTGGCATTCATAGATCTTCTTTATTTTGTGACCTTCCACCATGGCCATGTGACGTTCCAAAATCAGACAAATGTCACGACTACTCCTTTTGCATTAGATGACTATTGAAAGACCATACAAGACCAGTAGATATTCTGTGGTCTGATTTCCTACTTTCAGGTCTGAATCTTTGGAAACAGAACTCCATTTCCACACACCCTCATTCTTCAAACTCTTTTCCACATGCCATTCAAATGTTTTCAGACTGGCCAGGCTATTTCTGCAGCCTCAGATAAGCGTGCAGCGGTATCAGTGCCCATTTGCCGAACCTCTCTGTACGTATTGAACTGCGAACGTGGTTATGCTTGGGCAGGAAAGTTTCTCCCCCCTTGCAATTGGCTTATGGTTGCAGCATATGGGGACAGGGCATCCCGTGCCTGTGAGCAGCCGTCCCTGCACGCTCTTGCCGCCGCTGCCCGTGTCTGCTGCGGCAGTCGCAGCAGGTCTGCGTGCCCTGCTCACGGCAGGCACTCAGGCTTTGAGAGAAGTGGCCCAGCTTCTTCGCAGGTACTGATCTTCCTCAGGCTGGGCTTGCCTTTCTTGGGAACATATATTGGTAATGTTTTAATGAATATAGAAGATAACATAAAATGCATTTCTTTTTCCAGATGTTAGCGATTTATGGCTATCTGTTATCAGTGTAATGGTATTTTCAGTACTCCATCAATCTAGCTTTTCTCATCAGTATGATAACATAATTGCATATAGATCCAGTACCCATAGCAATTCACTTTCAAAACCCAGACTGCAGTTCCTTTTTTCTTTCCTTTTCTTTCTTCTTTTTTCTTCTCCTTTTTTTTTTTTTTTTTGACTAAGTAAGTTCTCTGCCTTTTTGCTTTTCAAGCAGCAGGAAAGAAAAACATCTACATTCATTTCTTCCAGTAACCCTAATGCTGTGAAATCTGTTAAAACCCTCCACCCTTAAAAACAAAAAGAATATATGTGTATTCATATATGTATATTCATTGCACAGAAATAAGAACCTAGATAAGCTGGTACACATTTGTATATATTTGTGGTTATATAGAGAGAGAATGTGTGTGTACATATATTTGTAAAACAGCTTGGTTTTTATATATATACATGAAGCAACTCAGGGGAAAAAAAATACTACTTTGGTACATAAATTAAATTATAACCTGGCAGAACTGGCCGTTCAGCGTCTGAAGTTGCGCCTGCCTCCGGCAGCTCTGCCCCTGTGCCGAGGAGCAGGGCGCGCGGCTCCCGTAGCCCTTTCTGGAGCTCTGCAATCAGCCAGGAAAGGAGGAGGAGGAGGAGGGAGCTCCCGACTGCACGCTCCTTCATCAGCACGGCCTCTCTCCAGGGGCCCAAGCCGAATCTGTTAAGATTAGCCGTGTTCCACATTAGTGACAGGAGCGGCCTCACGCTCTCGGGAGTGCGCGGTGGCAGGGTACCGCTTGCCGTCTGAGCAAATTCAGGGCTTTAATTGCGGGGGATTTTTTTCCATTACCTGTTAATTGATAAATCATGCTCGCAGCACTGTGAAACGAGCTGCCTTGCGAGCAGCCCGCCGGGTCTCTCTTCCGAGCCCCTCGGAATGAGGACGGATCAAACGTCAGGCATGGAGGGCCCCTCGCCAGGGGGAGGCCTGTGCGCCGCAGCAGCACAGCGAGTGGCTCTGGGAGCTGCCACGGGGCCCGCTGCCTTCACGTGGGGTAAACCAGAAAATGCTCCGTCTGAGAGACTCCCGGCAGATCCCCAGCTGCGGTGGGGCAGCGTGGGGCCAGCGAGACAGAGCAGAGGGGGAAGAGGCAAAGGTGAATTTTAAGTCACCTTCACGCACCTGCGCAGGCTGCATATGCACACGCGCAGCTGCTTTTGTGCACAATGGCCACCACTACGAATCGGGCCTTTCGTCAAAAATCAACAACAAAAAATGAGTTGGGCATTAAAGTCACAGTCTTCAGGAGGCACATGAAACATGCTTTTTTTAAAAAAAAAAAGATCTCTTTTGTCATTTCTGTCCTTTTATTCCTGCTTCTATTGCAAGTAGCAAGAGGCCACTGTCTTGGGAGGAACAGTAAAAATCCTGAGTATAGTGAAATAATTTAGCTGATAATTCCCCACTGTATAATTTTCTACGCTTCCTGCTAGCTGACCTTGTGGGCTCCTGTCAGGTTGCTAAGGGAAATCCAGCAGGACTCCTGCTCTGCTCCTCTACTTTTAAAAAAGTATTACAGGAAATGGAGGCATGTTTATGTCAGCTTAGTTATGTACGTTTTTGATCAAATGGCATTCTGTAACCCTTTTCCTTTATCTTGTTTTTTTTTCCTTTTTTAATTTTTTTTTTAATTTGGATGATAGCTCTGTACAGAGGAGCCCTTCCAAACTAATCGCTTGTCATTTTGAACATGGGAGGCGTCACAGACACAGTTGGGAGCGGGTACGTGCACATGTGTGTGCGGTCAAGGTGAAGAACGTAATGGAGGACTTGGAGGAAACTGGTGGAGTAGTGTCTGAGACTGCCCGTGTTCTTGTGTGTTTATACAAACGTAGGTGTATTCTCTGCACTAGATAACAGTGATTACGAGGGGTGGGAGCATTGAGGTTACCATTTCCACTTCGTTCCGCTCTGGCATTGGGAACAAAGGTGTTAAGGCCTCCTAGACATTTGATGGCTTGTGTGCAAGCAGATGGGTGCTCCCATTCCACTTTTCCACAGACAGGTGTTGCCCGCAAAAACCGATCTGTCGTGGCTGGTGCTTTGGTGACTGGAGCACAGCAGGGTGGACACAGACGGATGCGCAGAAATAGCTCCTGGCCACTCCGAGGTGGCCCCTGCAGGCTCAAGGAGGCTTGGATGGGAAGCGCGGGCAGGAGGCTGACACTGCTGCTGCCCAGGCCATACCTGTTGTGCGGATAAATTGAAAATGTTGCTCGCCAGGGCAATCAATCTGGCACCTTTGACAAGCCCCCAAAATAAATGAATCAGAGTGGATTTGACTCATGTTTCTTTTCTTTTCTTTTTTTTTTTCAAGGGTAGTTGTAAAATTAAAACTTCTCCAGAGGTGTAGCTAGACTGTGCTGTTGTGCCATGATGTGCCCAGGTGCCCAGGTTTGGAACTGCATGTTTTGGGCTTTGAGCTGCTCTTTTTCTTTGTCAGTATCCTTTAGGTTTTCGAGCTTACCATGGCAGAGGCCCCTGCAGACCTCATGCAGGGCCAGAGACACCAGGCTCATTTAGGAACCCAGATTGTCCCTATGGCCTCTAACCATATTACAAGGTTACTCATAATGCGTTTTGGCATGCTAGGCACTGCAAGCAGGTGCAGCCGTTGCCTCCACTGTGCTTTTACCTGACCTGGGAAAGTTTCCCTGTGCAACTTGTACTGGAAATAACAACCCATTGATTGGTGTCTGACTTATTCGTAGGTAATTATAGACCATTGATCTAACTGGGCTGCAACTATGGCGCTGTAAGCTGTGCGGCCTCATTACCTCTGCCCCGGTGACTGCAGCATCGAGTCATTGGAAAACTCATCCAGAATTGAATCCTACCTTAAGTTTTTGTCTGCTGTAGAAAAAGAGAAGGTGAAATGGTCATTTGCAAGTGTTGCAGGCTGCACTTGAAAACTTTGGAGCTTGATGTATGAACCAATGTGGCGTGCTTGGGACAAGCGAGCTTCCTGCAGCTTATGCTGTCCATAGGCTACAGGCTGCACAACGGGAACTACATCAGCTGTCTTGCGCTGCCTCGCAGCTCGCACAAAGGCAGCACTGTGATATTTGTGGTTAAACGTCATTATTCTGTGGCATGGAACAGAACATGACCTTGTTTTGGATCAGATGCCTTTAAAATTCAGTAATAGTAGCAAATTATGTCTGCTATGGATTAAGCACAAGCATTTTTTGATCTACATTCAATTCCACGCCCCAGAATTTTTATCAATAAGTCTACAATTTATAGACATTGATTTTGCTAGGCCTTTAACAGGAAAATAAAAAGGGCCCTCAATGATCAAACTCAAAACCCATTGCTCCTGCAAAAATTTGGAATTTTATATTAGTAAAGGTGGTAAATCTTTAACCAAAACAGCCTAGACAGTAAAATGTCACAGATATTATTTGGAGGGTGTTTGGTGCTTTTAGCTAATGCTTTGTTTTGGAAGAAAAGTAAACCCTTTAGGTGGTCATATAATTTATTTGTCAGTTTGTCTGTCCTTTTTATCCTCCATACATCCAATCTCACTCCCATATGCACAAACAAAAGTAGCACTGTGTATTAGAATCTTATGTCCCTCCAATTTTCCTGCTCTTCTGCATTATGAGTTTTGGAATCAGAAGAGAAAAGCAGATATGTTTTTAGATATTTGTTTCTAAGAAAAACCCTTCATTCATTTCTCTTTTTGTTTTTTTTGCCAGCACCTATGTTCATAAATAAAGGAAAATATTGTACCTGCCAGGAAGTATTACAAAAAGCACTTTCTTTCATGTCAACTTTCATTATTTTTAACAGGTTGTGTAAGGACATTCAGCCTGGTGCATTGGAATATGCAGGGTGTGTGTGCATGGTTTATATTTGCACCCAAATCTGAATACATTTGATGTTAGCGGTGCATTTTTATGTTTGTTGGAGAATGGTATTTTACCACATATGACAGTACAGCAAAATTGCTTTGTAAGTCTAGATGCTGGGCCTGTCACCTTTGGGTACAAAGCAAATGTATGGATAGAGGAAAAGCAGTGGATGTGGAGCATACAGCAGGATAAGGGAAAAGCAACGAATATGGGGCATGCAGTGAGAAAATACTTGGACATGATTTTCAGTAGTACAAAGCAGTAGTTCCCTTGAACACGGTCTTTAACACGGTCTTTAACAGAGCAGGTCAAGGGGCTCATTGTGGCCACGCAGATATAATCGAAACTGGTAACTATTAAAAAAAAAAAAAAAGGACCAATTTGTGCTGCCTGGTAATGGTCAGGGGGACGTGATAGAGGTACCTCTGTGGACAGCATAAGCCTCTCGTTCATAATGACAGAAATATTATCCAGATAGTAGGATGCTTTCCTTTTAATACACACTGTTACGTGTACATTATTCACTGACAGACAGGTGACTGGTTCAGATGGGCAGAGACAGTGTAATTTATGCATCCATTTGGCATGTACGTGTTTCCAGATCATGGCATTGTCTCCTCTTCTTGCTAGATAAGTTGAAACATTGACAGGCAGTGTGTTCACTTTTTCCTTTTATTACAGTAATTTATAAGATATTTTAGCTAACAGGAGAACAGCCCAAGGGGGCATTCTCATGTTAATTACCAAATGCGGGCTTGTCAAAATCAAATAGCTTCAGGAATAATGCAAGTAGTACTGCATCATTATATTGTTTGGCCCTCAACCCCAATATTAGCTTTTAGAAGGGAAAAAATGCTTATTTTATTGGGCTTTTAAATTTAAAAAATCCCCAGATCTGACCCATCAGAGACTGGAGGAGTAATACAATGGGAGTGTGTAGTTTAAGATTTAAATGCAGGTGAGTTTTTAACCTTCCTTTTTTATGTTCAGCTAAAAACAAAAGAAATGTCAGAATGTTGATTGCCATTTTCATACTCTTCCTGCACCCACTGCTTGTTCGCACACGCACTACCATCGGGACAGTCTGCTCCCTGCATTGCTGCTTAGTTTGCATCTTTCTTCCTTTCCCCTTCAGAACATCAGCCATGACCACCCAATGTCACTTTCTGACAATGTTGTTTCTCCAAACCCATCCACAGGAATATTCCTTCCCACTCAGGTACTCCAGGGTGCTGTAGAGCATGGGTACCTCTGTTGGAATCTACCAACAACAGAGGCAAACAGAGAAGATATACACACATAAACATATACACGTAGACATTCAAATGCTGCTGTTACCTATTCTCTCATCATTTATGAAGCTGTCAGCGTGACCAGTTGGGCTTTGACATGTTATTAGCCAGCCTTTTTGCTGAATCATTGAGTTCTGGTGACTCATATTTGAGGGTATGAGATGATCAGTCAATAATTTCATTTTTCGCCTTATGTTACAGCATCACACAAGCATCTACTTTGTTCCTCAAACTGTCTTTGCCACCTCAGGAACTAGAAAAGAGAATCTTGTCGGGCAATCCACTCATTCTTCAGATGGATAAAGGTGAATGCCTTCCTGGAAGGGTGTTCTTCATTCTGAAGTTTGGCATTGTTGTATTTATTTATTACAGCTTTACTGATTTTCTGCTGTTGGCATGTCTCATGGCAAAGAAACAGAATTTACCAAAAACCCACATGAATCTCTCTCAGTTCCAGGATGCTACCTAGTTTGAGGCTTGTCTTACACACTGTTCCACAAGAATCCCTCTAATTGTCAGCCAGTTTCTTAGGAGAGGCCTTTTCCAGAAGTAGTCAGATTCCAGTCCTCTTGATCTATCTTGGATTGCACAATCCAAATCCACAAATCCCCAAACAAAACCTCCTAGCATGGGTATTCTCCCGGTTGTGCCAAAAGCGAGGTGGTGGCCTGAGCATTTCTGACTGCAGTTGTCATACTTTCTGTGAAGAAAAAAATGCTGTCTCTTAGCTCTAACCAGCTAGGGCTTGATAGCTCAAAACTAACAAACATGCTAATTTTTACCTAATGCTAATTTTTAGACTTCAGTAGACAGCCAGCACAGTTCTTCAAGGATTATAGTCTGCACTGCTTGCAGTAATTGTGTGGTCCTACCGTGAAACCCCTATGGGTGCAAATATCTTACCTCCAAAGGCAAAGGCAGATATGATCTTGATCATGCTTATGAAAACAGAAGTCTTCCTGCTAAGCAAAAGTGCTGAGAAAAGCTCTCAATAGCCACTGCTACCAGAAAAGCTAATACAGGCAAGGATCCAGACAGCTATCCTCCAAATATCCAGCCTTGGAAGAAATGCCCTCGTAATCTTGTGACCAACATACATCCACATATTTCCCTTGTTGTTTCTAAGAGCATAACTATCATTGTTTATTTGGGTGCTGCTTTAACCAGACGTTCCTTCCTATTTGAGTGGTGCTTTAACCAGATGTCCATCTGCTCATCTACAAGGTGAAGGGTGCATCCGTAAGGTGCATGGGTGAGCTAGTGTTCCAGCTGAGATGAGAAGGCGTGGAGGCCAAACATGTGTGTACCCTGGTAGCTGAACAGGGTGCTGTTCATGTTGCCTTCTTACATATCTCATGGTGCCCTTTGACATTTGCAGCACTGATAACGAAGCAGAACTTTGCAGTGAAGATCTTTGTGATCTGTTGGGGGCAAAAAATCACTCAATCGATCCTCCCCCAGTAATAAGGCAGGATGGAAGGAAAAGGGCATAAGGTGCAAAAACTGCATGCTCCATCATTTTTAGGTCATTTATATATTACATTGACAGAGCAACTGCATTGTATGTAGGAGAGACTTCAGTTTGACTCTGAGGTTGTTGTGTGTCCTGTCACTTCCAGAAATTCAAGAAATGTCACAGGCTGAAATTCAAGCAGAAAAGACTCATTATTCTTTGAGACTGTTATTCAAAACTTCATGGTGACTCTTGCAAATTGACTGTGACAGGTAGTTATCAAACACTCCTATATCTCCATAAGAGCATGCACAGCCACCTATCTGGATCTGACTGGATCTTGAAAATAATTTCTCACAGTCAGAAACACTTGACTCCATCACTTGAAGCAAACAACCTGGATTAACCAGCTTGTTAAACACCTGTTTTCTTTGACTTTTGCACAGTTACAGCAGATTTCAAATGCTCTTTTCCCTGTAATCAATACATTCAGATCTGGGTTTAATCCACTGGCATTTTAGCCATCATCCTTTCTGCTTCATTGGTTTGAGGTCATCTAAATCATATAGCATAGCTGATCCTGCCTCAAGGCAGGGGGCTGCTCTAGATGACCTTTTAAGGTCCCTTCCAACTCTGCTTTCAACGATTCTGTGATATGATCAGTCAAGACGAATAGATGATCAAGAATTTGAGGGTATTTAGGATATAGCTTCATTACTCATATGGCTTGATACCTGTGCCAGTGTTCCTGCTTAGATCCCTAGCAGTCCATTTTGACTTTTAGTGCATACCTTTTAAATAAATGCTGTTATGAAATGCCTGTCCCACCCTCAGATCCTCAAAGAAAGAAGGGATTGTTGGCACATAACAAAGACACAGCTCCCACTCTGTGTCCAGCACTACCACACAGAAAAGATAAAAGCGTATCTAGCTATACAAGTCGAACCACGGGCTACCAGGGACACTTGCATTAGTGATGTCTAATAAGAATCCGTTGGTGTGGAAAGGGGAATAACACACAATGCTTAGTGAGGATGACTTTAACACTGCAGTAAGGTGACCTGTACACAAATGGTAGGCAGTAGGTCAAGTCTCATATATACATAATGGACATTCTCTGTCAAACCCAGGCTGGAGGTTGAAGATTTCCTATATTTAAGGCCAAGCATACATATCACAGACTCATTGTGTCCTTGAGCCTCTTTCTTAATTTATGCTGAGCAGCGTTCTCAGCTGTAGTGATTACCAAAGGTAGCTTTGATGGAGACTGCAGGAGGGAAATGGAAGTCTCTGACAGGGTTCCCATGCAGCCAGTTCACGGTGATGCTGTTGTGTAGAGGCGGCTGAAGTCAGCAGGTCAGATACAGAGTTCTACAGTCGGCTTGCCGAGAAACTCCCTTGCTCTAGAGGATTTAAATGGGAACACTGTCAGGTTTAGTGCTCCTGTTGAGCTCAATTTTCTTGGCGGACTGTAAGTGGAGAGAAAGTCTCAAATGTAGCCCAACACTAGGTCATTAGGGGCTTTAAAAGATTACAGTTAGGACCTTGAATTGTATCTAGTAATAAATGGGGCATTAGCAGTATGTGGAGCTCGCAATGACTTTAAATAATAATACACCAAGCAAAAAAAAAAAAAAAAGTAGCTTAGAATGAAATTTACTCAGCTTGGTTGAAGGAAAACAGGAAGGGAGAAAGCAGTGCAAGAAAAACACAGGAAGTTTGTGTTCTTAGCTGTTAGCTGGCTGAGCTAGCTAATGGGAGACAGAACTATCCCCTTCATATTAATTGTTCAGATAGGATCCTAGATGAATCCATTTGATGTTAATAGATATGTTCAAAATGAGAATTCAGCTCTTCTTTGTGAATAGCACAAAAACACCCTTCTGCTGTTTACAAAGAGGTATGCTTATTAGCAATTTCAGCAGATAAGCAGAGATTGAACCAGGACAAAAAATGGAGTCTGTCTTACCAACTGAAATATTCTTCTGAAAACTGAGGCAAATTAAAATGATGGCAATGTAACTACTACTAGTCATGTAACTACTCCTCACATTCTCCATTTTCTATATTGAAGGCTTCAGTGCTCAATGTTCTTAGTGCAAAATTTTCGCCAACATCTATTTACTCTTTCAAAAAAAAAAAACAGTATAAGACTTAAAAATGAGTATTACCAAAAAAAGAACATATAGGTCTATAGGTGCAGTAATGCAATGCGTTCACTTACTATCACTTGTTTGGTTGGCTGGGTAAAATGTGTGCTAAGAGAACAAAAACACAGCCATAACCAGAATAGTCATGTATTCAAAGTGCATGAATGTGCAAAGTGTATGAACATGCCCTATTGCATGATACCTTTGTGGTTCCAAAAGATACTTCTATACTGGAACGTGCCTGGATCTTTCAGACTTTTATGATGTTGAAAGTATAGAATAGATTTTCTGCAAGAGCCTTTCTTTTAAGCAGTAACTCTGCTGTGACTCGATGGATAAATTTTGGTCTAACATAACCATATTTCATTTAGTTCTTAAAGTCAGCTGATCTTTGTGACAAAGGGCAGTTGCTAGGAAGGAAGTTGTAGCATGAAAGGGGGGTACGTGGGCAGCTGCCTTTCTAGTTGGTGCTCAAGCCTCCTGCTTTTGGAGATTTGCCTTTTACTGGCCCTGATTCATTTGTAGCAGAAAAATAAACATAACTCCAGAACACACATCTGCTTTCAAAACCGGGTTGAAGGAATCGAAAGGAGACTGACAGGAGCGCTTAGCACTGTGGATATCTATATTCTGCCTTGCCAAAGGGTAAATAGAGGACACACGTTTGTTCATCAGCTTCCAAATCTCCTCTCTCCCCCTCCCTAAGCGGGGAGGGAAGAAAAAATAATTTAGAGAAGGGGGCTCGAAATATTTCATATTTTCTTTGCCCATTCCAGGCAGAGCCAGGCATGAACAATTAAATCTAGGGCTTCCCTGTGGTCTGTGAATAACACAGCGCAGTGCTACCCATCAGGGCACAAAGGCAGACAACAAAAGGGGCTTTTTTTTATTTTTTGTTTACCCTTCAGGACACTGTTTACTTTATCACTGAAGGGGAAGTTATCATCTCATCCCTTTTGGAAATTGTACCGGCTTGATTCGGTACCTCCAGGTGTCGGACAGGCTCGTGATAAAGTGGGCATGTCAGCCGGGGGTTAGGAAAGTCCTACCGGGAGCTGTTGCACTCTCCCTCCCAGTCTCGCTCCCGCCGTCTTTCTGTCTCCTGCTCTTTCTCTGTCAGACCATTTTCCCTTTCGCTCCTTCTATCAGCCGAAATGCCTTTTTTTTTCCTTCCCCCTCCCCTCTAAATTTACTTCACAGCAGATTGTCTTGTAGTAAATCACCAAAAACCCAAATAGCACTAAAGCATTCTGATACAACATTAGCATTTGCTTAACAAGCACAAGATAAACATTAAACAAAGAACTGCATTTCTTTATTAGAGGCTGCAAGATACATAATCCATGAGCACAAGAAACATGGGACCCAGTGGATATGCAGATGTGTGTTATTTCATTGGCGCTGGGCGGCCTTGTTAGAAAAGGTTTTCATCTGAAGGCTTGGGGGTGGATAGTTGACTGTCCCTGGTGGGGCTGTAACTAGATACAGAGACTGTTGCAAGCAAGGCTGGGCTCCCTGGTGGATGCGCTGATTGGACAGCCCGAGGAAAACTTGGGAAGCATCAGGAAGTGAACTCAATCACCTTGGGGATGAGAGGGTAGAACCAGATGAAGGCATTTGACTTCTTTTCTAACTCCCACTAAGGACAGATTGCCAGCGCGATCCAGCCTCCATAACTGCAAATCAGGCCCTTTCCCCTATGCCGATTTCATTAGAATGGCCAGCATGGTGCAAAGAGGAGGGGGGAAAGAAAAAGGTTAGACACAGTAATTTTACAGGCAGGCGGGTACAAAAAAAATCTGCATAATTAAGCAGTCAAGGCTGCTAATAGGGGAGTTTATATGCTCTGGGACCAGGCAAGGGCAGCACATATGGATATAGCACTGGATATTAAATCTACGGCATGCAGACTTACTTCAGGGCCCTTGGAGAAAAGGCTAATTATAGAGAGAGGAATTGTGTTTACTGGTCTGTCTTGGGCAAAGATGTTGAGAGAAGTGCAACCAAGTTTTTCAGTTAGACATGAACAGTCTGTTAATAGAGATATCAAAAATATGTGCTTGTGGTTGCTTCATATCTAATCAACAGGAAATCACAGATTCCGAGACCCCCTTCTCCCGGTTAAATGAGGAGGGGAAAACACATACATATACATATTCCGGATGCAGGATGTGAATGTGTTCATTATTAAATTGCTGGAATTTAATCTGAACCAAGCTCTTTATCATCAATAAATTATATTTAGCAGTTTACCCTAGTTTAGCTACTCCTGTTTAAAAATGTCAGTGCTTCTGGGTATAAGCTCCAAGTCAGCATTTAAATATAAATGGGTAATATGAATGGAAGTTGCAACGGGCAGGACTGAGCAGTAACAGAAAGGGTATGTTTAAGTAACAAGTCCTGACGTGGTGGACATTAACATTTCATAATGCAGATCAAAGGTATGGAGAAGACCCAAGAGCCCTCAGTCAGAGGCCCCTAGCAACTGTCTAGCATGCTCCATGAGATGATTTCTCCAAATGAGAAAGACTTGGACTATTCTTTATCTATCTAATAGATGGAGATACATTTTTTAATGCTTTAAAAAAATGATTAGCCTTTTTACTAGCTCCTTGCCCATTCCCCAAGGAAAGAAGTGTCTCGTTTTACTGAATGGAGGAGACCAGCAAGGCATTATGAGGAAGCAGTGCTTCACACCCATACCTGTTAGGAGAGGCCAGGATTTACTGCCCATTTTGATTTAATATTTTGCTGCTTTAGGCTTTTGTCCCTTTGGTGTTTTGGTGTAAGATAGACAGCTATAGCACCTGAGTTAGCCGTCTTCTGAAGTGCATGGCACACATGAGACTGGGTACCCACCAGCGCCTCTGGAGTTTAGCGTGGTTTTGAGGCACCCTGGAACATGTAGCAAGAATCTCTTGACTTGGCTTCTTCTGTTGTATGTGTGGGAAGAACCAGACAAGTATTCGGGATATTTACTAGGCTGAGATAAGTTTTGTGTTGAATTCTGTAACAGCACCACAGTATCACTCGCAAAGGTGCTCTGCCTGCTCCCTTTAGAAAATAAAGGACCCTTCACTGATTTGGTACTTAAGCAATTACAAGCAGGCCTTCTAACAGTTACCTGAGATCCCAATTCACACAGCGGGTAAGCTCAAAGGAGGCCAGCCAGGCTGATCATGAAGCACATGCTCCATCCTTTTTCGTACTGTGCCCACAAGTGAGCTGTGAGGAGGAGTGCTGGGTCACTTGGGCCTGGCCAGGCTGCTCCACGCTGGGTGGCTCTGTGCTGTGTCTAGCAGGTGGCAATAGCCTGAACGTCCTGGGGCACCTGGGGAAGTCAAAGATCTCCCTTCCCCACACCTCACCCAAAGAGGGATGTATGTTAAGATACTATTGTTTGAGCTGCTGATAAGTCAGAGAGCTCAGCATACATGTGAAGCCCTATTTCTTGAGGGTACAACACTTATGCAACTGCATGATCAACATACATGTCTGTCTGAGCGTCAGGGCTTCAGCCCTTTCTGCACATTACAGTAGAGGAGAACAGAAAAATAGGACCTGGGAGATACCTTCTGCATGTACCTTCTTGGACACGGAGTCAGTCAACTGGGAAACACGAATCTGTAGTAAGCAAGTCTTGCTTCCTTTCCAGCTCTTGTAGAAATCTTTGCTTCTTTTTAATCTTTTGCTAACTTGTGCTAGCACACCCTTGCTAACTTCTCCTTCCGCTCATCTGGGATGCTCTCACTATACTACCATTTCTTTTCCGTGCATGATCATTTCATTTACTGGTTTTTACAGTTACTCCCTGTTCCTTTGGATTTGTAGATTTAACACAGGAACAAATACGGGTGCACATGTCTGCACGCATTCACTGTTCCACAGTTCACACGGCAGTTAAAAGGATTAATGGAAATCCTATTCCAGCAATTTATTTCCATACTCTTCTGGGCAAATCTGGCTTAAAACATTTGCAGGATGCCTGTAACAGTGCTATTTAAGCATCTGTATCCCCCTTTTCTGAAAGGCAGTTTGCAGACAGTTGTTTTATCAGTTAAGGTGTGAAGAATATAAAACAGTGAAAGATTCTTGTTTTAAAGCTATTTCAAGAACAGATTGGAAATACTTCAGCCAAAGGACAGGGTAACTTTTCAGTAGTGAGGAGCAAGTGGATGACCTGTCAATAGTGATGATCTAGAGGCGGTCTCCAATCTATGCTGTGTCATCAGCCAGTTGTCGATCTCACCCAATGTGTCTCAAAAGCACTAATTGTTAGGATAGCATCAGTGTGAAAGCCGCTAAGAAAAAAAAAATTGCCCCTTGGTGCCGCTTTGTAAAAGATAGGCTAAAGATCAAAGTTCGACTTGGCTTTACTGGATTTCCCCTTTGCTTGCCTAGCTACCTGTTAACATATTGCTAGGCACCTAATTATAGCTAGTTGTATCTGTAGTTATTTTGATAGTATAAACCAGCAATCAAGTAGACTACATGTAGTCTCCTTTGGATAAGATATTTTTCACCTTCTTGTAGAAACAACTACCCTTCTTAGACTGGGGAAAAAATGCCTGCTGTTCTTTATTTATGTTCGTATGGGAGATTTACACTGGCTATGTTAAGAAATAATTCAAAATTTGGGGAGTAAAGCTGCTTAAAGCATTGTTTCTATACACAACTTTAAATGCAAATGTACTTACTTCTTACCAATAGGCATGAGGCCACATTGCTGCTCATCCATATTCTCTTTGCCTGATGTGGTTTATTCTTTGCTTGATTGTAAGTTCTGAAAAAAAGAAAAGTAAAAAAAAGAAAGAGGAAGTAGTTCTTCTCTTCTGATTAGGGGCTTCAATGACAGAAGTAATATCCGTGTTTAGATAGAGTCTAATATAACGCTGACATTAAAAGAGTCATATAATTATAACTAGCAGACACCTGTCAGTAATGTTCTCTCAATATTCTTCCACTGTTATATTTGGCTCCTTTTTACTCCATTAATCCACACATTCCACTCTCTAAATCCCACTGCTTTTTCCTTCTCGCCATCTCAAAGATTTCTCCTATTTCTTTCCGCCTCTACAGCCAGTTCTCTTACTAGGAGCCAAATATTTCACTTTGTCTGTGTTGCTGTTCCTTAGACTAGACAGATGCAGCCGCCAAGCTAAGTTTTTGGATACTGATTTATGTGCTTTACTTATGGTTACTTGCAGTACTCTTGCCTTTTTATCATGTATAAACTCATTGTGGTCATTTTCAAAGCTTTCTCCCAAGTCTTTGCTCACTTTTTGTGAATCCTGGCTCTATACTCCTGTGCCCTTCCAGGCTCACTACTTTGAACACCTGTGTCTGGAGTCACAAGCAATTTCTTGTTACCTTTATCATGAAGCTCTTGTGCATTGGAGAAATGCTGCCAGGACAGGTCCACCTTGTCCAGCTTTATGTTTTCTGCAAAATTTAAGTTCTATCATGTTGCCTGGAGTGTTCATTTGTTTCTTCAGGAAAAAGAAAGAAAGAAAGAAAAAAAAAAAAGAAACAAAAAGGCCTCCACAAATCTATCTGTGTTGTTCCAGGTCCCTGGATACATGCTTTTCTGGCTTTTTTTGCAAGCTTCTCTGGGCTGGACCCACCCTCTGGCATGTTGTGTGAAAGGCCAGGAACAGATAACAGGGGCAAATGACAATATATTCTGCTCTTCTTCTCATCCTTTCAAATTCAGACAGGATATAGCCACAGAGCCACTTACCTTCCTGCATCACTTTTGCTCTCAGACATCTTCAAATGGTCTTGAAAGGAAGAGATTTCTAAGAAAATTCCAGTGATGGAGATTTAGGATTTGATAAAGTTTATAAAATCAGCAGGATTTGGGTCCTGATCCTGCAGATGCTAAGGACATCTTACAAAATCCTAGGTAAGGAGATAAGCAGCAGAGAAGAGGCTGTATTTATCCTGGTAGGCAATACTCAGGGCCTGAAAGCAATTGACCCTTTTGTTTCTATTTATCCCCACTTTTGCACCCCTGCCAGGCCTAATTTAGCATCTGCACTCACCTTCCCTGAAGGCAATGCAGTCTTTTACTTGGCTGGGAAGTGTTTTTCCAGAAAGCTTTACCTCAGTTGGTGTAGGGAGAGATTTCTTGGAGAAGGGCTTTGGAGTGTGAGCTTGGGCCTGGTTCTTTAGTTTTTCTAGAGCTCTGGATATATCTCAGGAGAGGAGCAGCCTGAAAACTGTGTTGGTTTAAGATGTCAAAGGGACCTCTGGGCGCAAAGAGCCGGGTCCTTTAGGGCCACCCAACTCCTAGCGAAAGAAGAAGAGGTGCAACCACAGGGAAAAAGACAAAATGGGACTGAATGATTGCGAGGATCAGCATCACCAGGAAACAGGATCACTCGTTTGACAGGATTAAAAACGAATGCTAAAAATACACGGTGCTCATCCATCTCTCCTGTTCAGTATTGCAAGCTGCTGAGCTGGGAGTTTTATCTGCATTTGTGACACATCCTGCATTAAAGAATAAATAAATAAATAAATAAATAAATCAGGCAGCATACAGTAGATGCATTTTACTGCCAGAGTGGAACTTCACAATCCTACCAGGGGACCTTTTTGTAATGTTTGTAATGTGCTGCTATCGTGCTTTAGCAGAGAAAAATGTCACTGCTGGGCTTTATTTTTAACAGACTTTTTTAACATCAATTAATGCAAGCAAATGTAGTGAAGCAGATCTTACTTTTTATTTATATTTGGGTGAAAGCAGTGAGGGGGCTTGGGAGAATGCCATGGATTGAGCGGGAGAGGGGAGAGGGTTGTTAAACCCCGAAAAATTCTACAGCAGAGAGGGATTTTTTTTAACACTGAAAAAGCAGGAGGGCACCCAACTTCCATCAACAGTCCTTGGGGTTCAGGAATCAGGCTAGCCCCTGAATATTTTATTCGTGTTGTAGCTTAGAAAAGCACATTGCAAAACACACAGAGCAAGTTAGCCATCATGAAAGACCACATATTCCACTGCTGTAAATAGGGGGTCACGCCGCTGAACTCGGTTCATTGCCACGTGCATTCTTTTTATTAAAAGAGGTAAAATTATTAGGCAGCCCTAAGAAGCAGCACTGGTTATGTATGGCACGAGCACTGTAAGAGTTGCCTTTTATTATATTTCCCACTCTACTGGCAGTGTTTTCTATCTTTTCCCCGTTTCTCTAACAAACACAAATGCAAACACACGTGCAAGATTGTAGGCAAACTCTTACGTTGCAACATTGATTTGTTTTGTGCTGATTGGAAGAGACATCACTGCAGACCGTGGCAATGCAACATGCATCTCTCTCTTGTGGCCTTTCATGGAACGAAAGGTGAAATCTAGCTGTTACTTTGCAGGTGTTTGACTTCCCCTGATGTGACAGAGTTTTGATATGGGCACGTGTGATCCAATGAGAACATACTGTGCATGATGTAATATCCACACAGCGAGCTAGGGATAAAGCAATGACTTTAATTTGGAATTTTCCTACTATTGCCCCTTTTTACAGAGACCTTTGGTGTGGTTAATTTTCTCAGTGATGCTTTGGTATCTTGGCAGAGTTTCTGTTTGCTATATAGCTCACTTCCAGGTTGTTTTTTATTTTCTTCACAGCCACCTTCTTTTTATTTTATCTGTCTGGGGAGAGAAAGAATGTGTCAGTTGCAAAAATAAAATTTTGAAAGAGAAAGGTGTTGGTAGAATGACTACCCAGTATGGCTCTCCTTTCTCTTGCTCTCCTCTGTTTGCAGCTCTGCTGGTATTCTTCACCAACTATTACTTCAGTTCTCATCTTCGGCTTCTGGTACCTCGCTGAACTACAGAGGCACTCCACCTTTTCTGATAATTTCAAACACTTAACACAGCATTTTTTTCTTTTTTCCCTTTGCCCTATCACATATTCACTGCCCCAGCAGTGAAACAGAACTGAACATCAACAAAATGTGTCTTTTTTTTATTTATTAAAGTATCACAGCATCAAAATCTGCATTATTTGTTCCTGACAAATGCATTGCCAAATCTATCAGTGGGCTATTGTGGGTCTTTCTAGCATACAGTTATATCGAGTGAGTTTGCCCTCTTGCTCTCCTCACTATCCTTTTTTTTTTCTTTTTTTTTCTTTTTTTTTGACTTCTAAAATCCCCATTTTTTCCAAATATGACTGGAGGGGTAATACTCCTCCTTGACCTTACTATCTGTTGTTCAAATCCTGCCTGGTGTTAAATCCCTTCGCTCACCTCTAGGTTTAATAAATTTAAAGTTGCTACTTCAGCGAGGTGGAGAAGGCAATCGCAGGGGCTGGAGGATATATTCTACTTTACATCTTTACTCCTTGAATACTTGTTTTCCCCACTCTGTTTGGAGAAAGGCTGACAAGTAAGCGTAATGTGACCGGTGCTGTCAGTAAGTACATAAATGTGCAGCCTGCGAGGTTTCTGATGGAGACGCTTGGTTTGAAACAGTGTCAGGGATTCAGGATGATGGCCCTTAGGCTTTCAGAAAGCAGAAGCAAGGCAAGTTGCATGTACACTTTGCAGGATTCTATTGATAAATATTTCTATTTTTTAATGACATAAAGGAGGTTCACGTTGATGAGAATAAAATGAGATGGAGCAGGTCTTTGTTATATGATCAGGGTATACAATATTTAAACTTTTCTTTAAAAGTGGATTGAATTAATCTGTTCCAATCTTAAACAAACTGTCATGAAGTCAGGAATGGAAAATATCAGATGCCTATTACATCTTCATGATTCCACATCATAGTTGCAGGAATATTTTAGAATGTTTTTGCAGGTCATGATGTCTGGAATTTCTCTGTAAAAGGGATAGTTGCCTTCACCAGCAGTCTTCCTTCCCCCTGAACAAATGTGAATAAACCCAGGGTCCACCAGGACTATGTGCATCTCCCTCCTTTCTTCTGCTTACTCTTAACCTGTGGCAGTAGTATCTGTGGATAAATAAAATATCATCAAGAATGTTCAGATCATCTTCCTTTTCCCCTTTCTCTCCTCTAGCTTGTAATAATGTGGGGCAAAGGTCTACTTAACATAACACGGTTACGATAACTAGTACATTTGTATTTCTGCTCTGATGAGAGGTCTGCTGTAGTGAGACTCATCCGCTGTTGCTGCTCCTTCTCAGCAGTGTTAATTATTCTTCAGGCTCGTGTAGCGTGTGTATGGAAACACAAAATAAGTGATCGGGGAGTAGGATATTTTGGGGTTTATTTGTTGTGACAGTGTCACTTCCACTCTGACACCACCAACTCGCAGCCCAGCGCTCCCGATCTGTAATGAGGTTGTGTCCCAGGATATGTATTAAAAGCACTAAATAGTCCCTTGTTTATTGAAAAACCTCATTTATCTGAATTAATTTTGTGTTCCCCATTTCTTTTGGGTAAATTAGGTTTCACAGTGTTTCACAATTTGATCACAAGTCTCACAAAATTTAGTACTTTAATTTTTTTTGGCCTGAGCACCTCAAATGAGTATTGCCTCAAAATTTCAAATTTCAGCCTTCATTACAAAAGAAAAAAAAAAGAAAAAGACAAACTAGTGTTAGCTTTTGTGATTATCAAGAAATCCTGGCCGGGGAAAATCCCCAAACTCAAATGCACAGTCCCAAATTCCTAACACGCACTGGGATAAATTTCCTGATTTTTAAGCTCCTCTCATGATTTTTCAGCCCCGGACATTAGGGATTTGGGGTTTGCTGGACTGCGGTTAGGTGGTGCAGGCACCACTGCGCGGTGAGACAGGACCAGGGGAGCATCGAAGGGTCTTGCTGTTCCTTAGACAGGGGTAACACCGATCTCCTGTGAACTGCAATGGCTCATAGGCACAACCGAGTGGAGATGATGCCTCAACTTCAGCATTTCCCTGTCTCAAAAAGGGATTTTGTTCCAAGAGATGGGACTGCTGTGCCGGGTGGATGTCCTCCCAAGCCGGCCCCGTGGCTGCAGGCCGCGCCGCGGAGCTGAGGCGCGTGGGGAGGCCCAGAGCACCAGCCAAGCACAAAGGAGACGGAGGGGGGTGGATTTGGCGCCTGCCCAAACCGCCGAGGGGAGGAAGGGGGGTGGCCGGGCTCAGCCTGGGAGAAGGCCAGGCGAGAGCCCCTATCTCCGAGCGCCTCCTCCGCGCGGCTGCCAGGCGCGGTGTCAGTCCTGCCCCACTCCTCCAGCTGCCGCCGCTGCCTTTTTGCCCTCCCTCTTCTTGTTTAAATGAACTAGCGCACACGCAGGCAGGCATAGGCGCCCCGTGAAAACTCAGTGGGCCTTCTTGAGAATATCTCGGCCAACAAATGTAGTCTTGTAAGTTATTTATTAGAGTATGTCTCAGTAAAAGGATAATGCTATATAGTGGTCAGCCAACTCTCTCTTGCTGTTACAGTCATGTTTTTCGTATCACGTTTCAGATTTCCTTGGAGTCTTACAAGTGTTTTTTGGTTTTCCAGTGATGTTAATCACCTCGTAGTCAGTTAATGCCACACTACATTTTTTTCAGTTCTGTAAGTTTTATCTAGAGAGGATATACCCTGAGCTGAAAGCCTATACATTTATTTTTCTCGTTAACAGTGTTGTATCTTTTTCTTTTGGTAATATGGTTTGATGCCTTATAGTTGTAACCTGCTGTTCTTTTTAATTGCTTATTGTTATTAATTATATAGTAGTAACATTGTTGGCTGCTTGAGCCAGTTGGCTGCAAAAACGCATTTATTATTATTGCCATTGGAGCTGCACTAAATTACCCAAGATCTGTCTGGAGATAAATGCTTTTCCACATTCCTTCAGTGAAATTTGAATGAGAGTTAAATCAAGACTTTCCTTTTGCCTGTTGCCCTTTCATGCCCTTATCCTTTTTCTGTTTATTCCCTCTTTTTCTCCATCAGCTTTCCTTTTCAATCTGCCCCATCTTTTTTCTTTGTTATCAATTGCTACCATGGTCAGTTCACCTTCCCCAGGCAACCCCCCTGTAAAAAGTCTTTCCTTCCTTGCATATTCCCATCTTTGTCAATGATGCATCTCCTCCTTTCAGCCAACTCTTCCTTGTTTCTTCTCCTCCACTGTTTTTCTCATTTTTCCTTATTACTTCAGGCTCATATCTGTTTCATCCTGCCACCTGGAAGCTCACTGGAAAGGGGAGATACTTTAGACACCACTTTTAAATAGCCAGAATAGTAGAAAATGATGCCTTAGCATTACCAAGGATTTAGATGTGGTGAGGACTTGATATATGCATATATGCATATGTATATGGCACTCTGAGTGCTTTTTTTTAAATATCCTTACTGAATATAACAAATAGGGGAAAATTAACTAACGGGCCTTGGTTATTCTCTTATACACAAAGTGAAGAACTTTCAGTATAGAAATTCCAGCAGCTGTTTGTTCAGCTCAGTGTGAAGTCTTGGTACAAGCAGAGAAAGTGGGAAGGAGAGTGGAGTAGGTTTAGAATAAAGTCTGGTCCTTTTCTGATATGGGAGCCCAAAGCTGCTTGCTTCCTTTGTAGCAGGATCAAGCAGAGAGGTAGGGAATGGTTAGTACAAATTAAAACTGAGCTTTCTCGTGCTTTCCTAAATAAAACAATAAAATAAGTCAGACTTGAGCAACATAAATAGTATGTCATATTAAATGGAGCTCTGTCTTTTTAATACCTTCCCGTTCAAGGAGATCTCTGCACACGTGCAAAGCCATTTGGTTGGGTGAAAAGAATCTAATTAAATGCCCAGTTATCAACACAGATCTGCGTGTCTTAACAGCCTGCACCATTTCTTCCTCTCTGATTTTTCTGAGGGCCGAATAGAGGGGGAAGGGATGAGAGGGAGGATAAGGGAAAAGAAAGCAGGGAAGAGTTTAAGAGCTGCATAAATTTCTCGGTGATTCCTGCTCATTTCAAAGCATCTTCTACTTATATAAGAGAGCACCAAATAACCTGTGACTCCTATCACAGCATTCAGATTTGAATAGCATATATGTATCAATAGTATCTTACAAATTAGAAGATACGAGGAAGCACTGTTATTTCTTCTAGCAAGTCAAAATATCCAATCATACATAAAAAACAAAAGCCCTGTTCTAGTCTACACTGCTGTGCTCTACTCTTTTATTTCCTTCATTTTCTTTCTTTCTTTTTTTTTTCCTCTTTTTTTAAGAGGAAGTGAATAATTCTTTGTAGACTGGATAAACAGCATTTCTGCGTTTAGAGACTTTATCTTCCAGACATCTAGTGGCATCATGCCAAAAATAAAGAAGGCAGCCCTGACCCTTTCTGTATACTCAGAACAAAAGAAATACCTGATGAGAGTTGTGTACAAAACATAATTTCTACCACTGGTCCGCTGTGGTGTAGAATTAATATTGACTGTCTCCATGCAAAAGGACATTTTCCCAGTAGCCCTAACTTTAGAATAGGTTGCATTTAGTTTATGTTTCATGCAATAGTATTTTAGCTTTATCAATTTACATTTTCTTTGTGCAACTCTGAAAAGGTTGTACCTGTACTTTTACCAGTACCAGAATAGTAGATATTTAATATCAAGCAAGAAAGAACACTACCTCTCCAATCATAAAGCAGGAACAAAAAAAAAAAGAAAAAAGAAAAAAAAAAAGAAAAGAAATCGCACCTTACACATTGAGGAAAAAAAAATAAATTGAATGGACAATGCTAAAAGGCAAAAGCTTTTTACTTATATTTCACTGTTCTTAATTCTTCGCAATATGAGCATGACACTTTTATTAGCTTTTTCCCCTTACAATTTGATTAAATTGTTAATAACTGCTCAGGCAATCTGAGTAAACTCAGAGCAATTCAGATTGTAATTTTACTCTGCTAGAGAAGGTTTGGTCCAAGACTCTTTCTTCTCGGAAAGAAACAGGCTCTTGGCTCAGGGAAGAGAACAAAGAAAAGTTCAATTATAATCTCAATTCTGTCACTGCATTTGTAACAATGGGCAGATGAAGCAGGGCCTGATTACAGTTACATTTAATAAGGGAGGTTTCATTCTCCGTATGGGGTAGAAAGCAGCTCTGGGGTTTGTTTTCTTTATCTGTAATATGGAGCTAATAATCCCTGCCTCAGCATGCAGGATAGGGACTGGGGTCTTAACCTTGCTCGCTTGGGCAGTGTTTCGTCCGGTGGAAAGTCTAGACGAGAGGCCAGGAATAGAGGAGACCGGCTCCCCTGAGTCGGTTATGCAGCACTTGAAGGACCAGTCTCCAAGTTTTTAATCAGTGCTCATTAAGTGCCTTTTGAAAAGGTAAATGTTGAGCTGGATCATCCAGCTACAAATAACTCGTATCACTGAGCTTATTCCTACTGGTTTACATTTCTTTTTATATCCCATGGTAAAGTTGTTTCCAAAATAAGCTCTACCACATGGGATTTTGTTGCAATGATACAGTGTAACCTTGTAACGTGTATAGCTGCCTGATCCAACACAGACTTTTTTTTTTTTTTCCTGAGCAAATTTTAATACCTTTTCCTGGTGCAGTTACAGACAAGGAGTAGCAAATTATGCATGTCCCATCAATCGGTGCATAGCCCTGTTGCTGGGTTCTTGAACTCTCTCCTGGTAGCCAGTTGCCCAGAAAATGCTTTTCTTTGATGGAGAGGGCATTTGCTGCATTTAAATCATTCCTACTTGAGCTGAAAACATGACAGTTATTAAGAAATAGATGCTGCCAGTTGCAGAAGGAGCCCTTTCATTTTCATCTGGCCTCACCATAGCCAGACAATCCGCGGGTTTAACAGAACATACAAGGCACATGTGGGAAGAAGAGTTCGCTTACAAGCCGCCAAAGTGAGTGCAACCAAGCAAAAAAGCGAACAGTTGGTGAAGTGAAATGCATCCCCTGCTTCAGACAGAAATACGGTGGAATGAAAGATGCAGTAGACTGGCTTCCCCTTAAGCAGATCTAATTTCAAAATCTGGCCCTGGAGAGATGAACTTTTGCTTTAATTGAGGAGGTGGATCCCAGCTCTCGTCACTCCATCAATCAGCACCCTTTCCTGTAGCTTCAGCAGAGAGTCGGAAAGCCTCTGCTCTTTACTCCTTACAGGCAGGACTTACTCTGCTTCCCACCTTCCTGGAGCGCAGGTGGCCGGGCCCCAGCAGCGCCAGGCACATCCTCTTCCCACAAATGCTGGCACAGTTTCAGCAGCCTGGATTTGCAGACACAGAGTCCTAACCTGGTCTCAACTTCCCCTTTGGGAAGTTTAAATTATTGGTGACTCAAGGGTTTAGGATTGCTCCTTGCATCTTGCCCACCTACTTCTTCAAACATATCCTTGCCTAAAAATCACTTTTAACTGAAGAAAAGCAGGAGAGATTACACAGGTCACAGCCTGACATGTCGAGCTTCTCAGCTGCAGTCTGTAGCTAAAGTCTTTCCTCTAGTTAGAAGTCGGGTAGCGGGTAAATACGGAGCGCTATACAGGCCTGTGTGCACTCGCAATAGTGCTCGTGGTGCGAGCGTGGACTCCGCGAAAATAAAGAGGAGCCGGGGAGGAAGCTGTTTCCTCCCCCTACCCTGCCAGGCAAAGGCCGGGCAAGCACACTGTGATCTGCCCCAAATCCTGATGGAGAAATGTAGCTGTCCTCCTGCCTTTCCATCCCACCCACAGCCCTGTCCCAACAGGCTGGAGCTGCTTTCCCAGACTTATTTTTTACAGTAACTGTTTCTTTTCACAACTGTAAGTTCCAGCAATACCATTTTTCCTTCAGCAAGCGCCAGCTGTATTCTTTGCCAGTGTCAATGTCTTTATCACTCTGTTTCTGTCCTTTTTATGTCAACGTCCAAAAGGCAGGTGAGGCTTAGCAGGTGAGGAGGCTTGTCACTCACTCACTTGCCAAACAGGGCCCAAAGAATGAATTTCAAGAAAGAATGAGGTTGTTTCTGCTGACATGAGGAACCTGGTGGGTGTTGTTGTAGATCTCAGCAGAACTGAAAAGATAGCAATGCAGCACTGTGAACTAAGGGGAATGGGTGGCCATGTACCCTGTGAATTCCAGTTGTACGGGACGTTATGCCCATCCTGAGGGTTCAGTGTAAGTTAGAGTAGCTGAGGGGTTCGCTGTTATCCATGGCATTCCTTCCGTATTCCCCGGATCTCTGATTTATACATGTGTGCCGCAAAAAGTAGCTCAGAGAAGAGTAGAAGCAAAGTGAACAAGGAAAAAATGGTTTAGGGGCATGGTTTGCCTGTAAAAAATAAAATAAAAAATGGAGCACAGGAGCTGTGGAGTACCTTTGGAGCACATTGTAGAGCAGGAAAAATACAGGGACTGCAAGGCATTTGATTCCTGTGTTGCATGTTGGGGGCAGAGTTGAGTTTACTCTTTGCAGATGCTTTTAAGCATGGACCCAGTCTCATGATGATTTACCAGGAGGCCATCATCATCTCTGGACCTTTGCCTATAGATTTATTCAGAGTAAAAGGCAGAAGGACCCTTCTGGACAATCTCGAGGGCGAATAAGAGAAAGAGTTACTTATAAACTGTTACAAATTGCTGCTCAGTAGTGGCTGTAGTGTTGATCAGACAATATAAGAGGGCCCCCAGTGGTTACCGACTTAACAGCTGCATGTAAGTCAGCCAGTGAACATTTGCTTGTGGCTGCTCTAGATTTGTTTTTATTGAAGAGCAAGAAGCATAAACTTGGGACAAACAATCCAGAGGCTGCTTAAAGGGTTTCATTTGTTTGAAGAGTATATTGAAAAGTCAGGGTCTTCTGTAGAATGAACAATCCGCGTTGGAGTTGGTATCATAAATTGGGCCCATCCAAAGCCATGCTGGAAGTTGGGAGGGCAGGAGCGGGGTGTCTCAGCTGCTCTACAATATCTCATTAACACGGGCTGGACAGTCAGTGTAAGACAGAGGACCCCCAAATTTCGGTGTGTGCTTGGCAGGAAGGCTGATTTCGTTCGCTTTTAAAGCAGACTGTCAAGATAGCTGCTCTGGTGATGGAGCTGCACCCCAGTTGCAATCTACCTGTCGCCATTGAAAGATCTAATGTTTGTGGAGATATTAAATATATATGTGAATATTACATCTGTTTATTTAAAACTGATTCATGTTTAGCTATCCCCACTCCGAGTAATGATTACAAACAGAAAGCAATTTATATATGCAGAACTTCTGCCTGCATCAAAGCAATTTATCTACCTGCAGTGGGTACGACCATCCTCATCCACGTCACTGGGTCTTAACCATGTCCAAACTCGTATCCTAGCTGTGCAGGAGCAACAGTGAGCAGCCGTTCCGTGCTGCACAGTAGGTACTTTGTTCTCACTCTCCTAATGGAGTTGCTGGATCCATAATGTGAAGGACATGCTGACTTGTTTTATGATGTACCACATAAGGGAATGCAGCACATAGTTTTCTGTTAGATCTGGGAAAGTGCAGGGTTTATATTAAAGGTTCATTTCTTTTTCATCATTCAGCTAACTCATTTGCACTGTAATGCAGTTTCCTATTCCTCCTCCTGATAGTTACTCCTTTTATACCTATTTTGCAAGCCCTATTCTTAGTCTAATCCATACAGCAGTTGTCTAGAATTCCATAGCATTGCTTATTTCTTACCTATAACTCTTAATAAAAAATAGGGCTGTGCCAACCTATTATATCCTTAATAGAATATTCTAATGGTTATTAAATCAATTGAGTCTGAATCTCACTTTAATAAATGAGTCAGACAGTATTTTCCAATTACTGTCAGCCGCCACCTTTCCAAAGAGCAGATTATTTTGATTGAATTTTTTAAAGCTGTTCAGCACTATTTTTTCTTTTTTTTTTTCTTTCTTTCTTTCTTTTTTTTTTTTCTCCTCTGAGTAACAGCAAAGAGCTGCTCTACTGCAGGGAAGAAGTAGTGCATCTCACACTCCATTCCATTTCAGATTTATCACAAATGGAAACTGAAAATGTGACATTTTACCGGTCCTTTATTTATTAATGATATCATACTTTGCACTTTCATAGCACCTTATCAAATTGTTTGCTAAACCTTAAGAGCTAGGCTGGGGCCAGTGTGTAAACAGAGCCTTCTGCATCCTCTTGCCACATCTGGCACCTCTGCAAGAGCTGCCACAGCCTGGCTCTTTCGTACCGGGGGGAGGTGAAACGCTGGCCGCGCTTTTCGCTTCTCGATGGAGAGGCAGGCAGAGGGACCGCTGCACCCCTCGTCCTCCCGCGGGGCAGCGTGGCCCAGCAAGCAGGCAGTTGTTTGCCTGCACGTGCATCTTACACGATTTCACCGGCAGCAGTTAGTGTTGGACCCTTCTCCAGCACCTCTGTCCCAGTCACATTAAAAGTCTTGCTAATTACGTCAGCCTATTTAAATAGAAGTTGTAAATTAACACCTCAACTTTAGAGATGGGTTATCTGAGAAACTGTCATGCCCAAGGTGATGCAATAAGTCAGTGGCAGGGTTTGGAACCAACCCCAGCCTTCCTGGCTCTTGAGCCAGTGCTGTAACCTTACTGTCTCCCTTCCTTACATTTAAATTTTGCTGGTATCACATTCCTGCATTCAAGGCCTGGAAACTCGCCCTTTGTTCCAAAGATGTAGTGCTGAGCAGGTGATGTGCAAAAAAAGGGTGAAAACAAGGTGGGGGTAGGAGTTTATAACTCCCTCAACAACAGAACTTAAGGAAAAAAATGTGATTAGTTATACAAATGTAGTCAGATTTTAAATGCAGTCTTTAGAACTGTGAGACTAGAAACATTTTATTTTTAAGAAAAAGCTTGGAGATTCTGCACAAATTGATGTCTCTTGCCTGGGGAGGTTTCCTACCTGCCCCAGGCGAGTGGGTGAGGGGATTTTTCAAACCCTCCTTCATAAGCCTTTAGGAAAATCGGATTTGCAGCATACAGTAATCAAAGTGGTTTTGATGTTCGTGACCAGGAGATCACCTCAGATCTGAGTAATATTGGAAGCACAACAGGGTCACATTTAATGGGGTTCAATTCTTCTTGAACAACTACAAATACTGTGTAGCTAAATTTAGATTTGCTTCAACATCAGGATTATATGCCTTTCTTCCTGCTTTTTTCTTCATTAGCTAAGGTAATGTAAAGAAAAAGAAAAAAAACTTTTCTGTTTGAATTCCTCTCTAGCTCAATTTAAACCTTTTTTCAAATTATTTTTAAGAAGCCTTCCTCCTTCTGAATGTCTCAAGAAATCCCCCTGCAAAGTTCCCATGCTCAGGAATGATTCGCATGGTTCATTTGCAGTTTGCCAATGGTAACTCTGTCATTTGAGACTTGGCATTGATTATCGTCACCTTGACAGGTGAAAGATCCTGAGATGGAGCTCCCTTTGTCCTAATTGCTTTGAATGGCTGCATCAGATAAACAGGCTGATGAAGGAACCTCACCCCACAGGCTTTCCAGCCATAATTATGCTTTGTAGGAATTTGCACTTTCTTCAGCACTACTTTGTAATGATCATGTCAAGAATCTGGATATAGAAGAAATGATCTGATCGGGTGTGCCATTCCTCATATGTGATTTACAAATTTGGGGAAGAACAGGCATCTTGTACTAACTGTTGCGTCTCCCTGCTGTCTGCAGTACGCTCCGTTCTTCAGCTTCACCCACGGATGTAGGTTGCTTGTTTGGAGAGTACATTGCACAGGCTACTTTGCAGAATATCACCACCTCTCTTATATATACAGATACTTTCCTCTTGTTTCCCTTCATGGTGCAGAAGAGAGCTGTGATTGACTGCTGTCTGTAGTAGCACAAGCAGAGCACATTGGGAGGGTTGTCAGTGATGGCGGAAAATGCAAAATCCTGAGCAATTCTTGAGAATCCATTAAAACTGTCCCTGCTAAGGAAATAGGCAGTGAGTATTTGGCAAATGTTTTCTAATTTATCTCGAGAGAGTTACGAAAGATGTCACGTAGCTCAGGCATCGCCCTATATATTTGCCCCAAGAGTCTTTTGCACAGGATATGTTTAAGGAAAAATGCTCAACTCCTGGTGTGGCTGGTCGGGTGAAACGTACATCTGCAAGCTATGATCATCCGCCTCAATCCCTTGTGTCCCTAGAGAGGTGGTGGTGGCAAAAGAGCCAAGATTGACCTGAGCCCCTTTCTAAGCTTGTGCTGAAGGTGGTCCTCAGTGGACCCAGCTAAAAATTACCTGGACACAGGGTCTGGGAGTCAAAAGCGGCTGGTAACAGAAACCGGCTCCCCAGTGGCAATAGTCTGTGGGCACAGGATCGCCCAGACCACTGACCTGTTCTCAGCTGACTCCCGAAGCAGACCTGCCATTTCACACCCTTGCGGTCGCTCTTCGGCATAAGGAGTCACACAGGATAATTGAGCACTGCTGTGATAAAGGACCATGCAGAGGACAAAAGGAATTCTGCAGTTCACCGTATACACACACCCAAAACTCTGGCGTGTTTGTCTATACCCAGGGCACCATTCTGTTGCATTAAGATTGACAGGAAGGCAGCAAAGTAAGAGGAACACACATATGGCCCTTCCGCAGGGCCAAAATAGGGTCTAAAATTTTTCTCAAAGAAGTCACCTCCTGAAAAACACCATTTTACCATAACAGGAAATGAAAGTGTCATAGATGTGAACATTATGAGAGCTGGCTGCCTAATGGAGAGAGAGCTCCTGAGTTAGTTAGGGCGAATCGTCAAGGCATAAAATTTTGCAATCATCAGGTGTGTTTTTACCTGTTTACTCTGCAAGAAAAACCCCCGATCTTGTGTAATTCATATGATTTGGTTGGTTTTCTTCTACATCTTGTCTTCTCATTACAGTGAATGTTCAAACCTGGTAGAAAAGTGTATGACTGTAATTTTCAGTAGCCCCACGTACAGACTGGGTAGCACCGGGCCTGTGCTCTCTAAAGCCTACAAATTCCCACCCTTTGCTAAAGATGCCGTAACTTTCATGAAGGCTAAATTTAGCTTTCAGACTAATGAGAAGTGAAAGCTCAGGGCTACCGTTGAGATTTTTTCAATTCTGATACGCTATTAAGGATCATTTTGAGAGGAACGTGTGACCCCATTCAGTTATACACGCATCTTGTCATGTTTTCTTTAAATTGGTTGGGAGAATTTTTTTTTGCGTAGAAGGCAAAACGTCGTCTCTGCTCCGCACGCCTTTCCCCCCGCCACATACAGCAATTGCCAACTGCAAACGTTAGTCATTATGGTTACTAATCACTGCAGGCAGCACCCCGCTAAGCAGGAGGGAGACAGTTTGATATTTAGGTATTTGGGGTGGGCAGGGCGCGCGCCTAAATTGCTCCCTTTCACCTCAGAAATGCTGCAAGGGGGAGAGCGGCGGCCAAGCGTCTCGTTCCTGTGTGATTTTTAATAATCAAATACAGTATTTACCTGCGAGATCAATGCTACTTGTGTAGCACACCAGTGACATACAGAAGGACCTTTTCTAAGCTGTGCTGTGGGAATTGAGGCCTCTGCAGCAGGGCTGGAAGCCACATCTTACCTAGCAACTGTTTCTAAGTAGGACAGCCGAGGACTGCCCTCGTGGTGGAGCGGCTGGATCCTGCGGCACCCTCCGGAAGGGCCCCGGGCGCGAGGCAGGGCCCGCCGAGGACAATGGCAGGAAACGGGGAGCCGGCAACAGGGAATAGGAAGGGTTTTAAAGCCCATGACACTGACGGGAATGCTGCGTCCGGAAACACGCAGGGCCTGTTTTGAGCTCTTAGGAGGAAAGCTGGAAATAAAGGGAAAAAATCAAGGACTGTCAGAAAGGGAGTTGGGAAATCCCATGGCTTGTTTCTGCCCTTGGCTGTGAGATGGGAAGCTTGGGTGAGGGCGTTAGGTGAGGGTGGGAGATACCCTGCTGGCCACTGTCGCCTAGAGTGGCAAAAACACATGAGCTCACAGCTCTTACCTTTGAGAACTGGGATGATGTGTGACCCATGTTAAATTCCTCATGCTCTGCTTTGAAAATGTGCTCATCTGTGATGGTGGGGTTCTACCAAGAGATTAGTCCTCGCCCCACTCATCTTCTGATGAAGTAACACTTTCCTACTAAAGTCTCATACTCCACATTCCTCTTCAACTGTAATTGTATGTGGAAGATCTGAGCTTTGCGTGTTCTGAAACATAACAGATAAAAGAGCACTTCAACAGCCATAGATGCTGAGGGATATCCAGTTTTCTGAGTGCAGAAAAGCAAAGCATCTGATTGATTCATAGGTCATGTTGGACTTGTCCTTTGGTAACAACCATGGCGATTTCACATTTCTTTTTATTTCTCCCTCAGATGAAGGACTGAACCATGAATGCAAACTCTGCAATCAGACTTTCGACTCTCCTGCCAAACTTCAGTGCCATCTGATAGAGCACAGCTTTGAAGGCATGGGGGGCACCTTCAAATGTCCAGTGTGCTTTACAGGTAGGAGGCAGTCTCTGTGCTTCCCACATTCCTCTACCCTCCCTGTGCACCCTTCCCACTTATAATTGTGTTGCATGTTGGCTTTTGGTCAGTTTTAGGAGTGAGCATTAGGTTTGTGCTCATTAACAATATTGATTAGAAACCATTTAGAAAGCTGATCTTCTTGGAAGGTCAAGCATGCATCTATAAGAACTGCATTTCAAGCTCCTCTATCAGAAGTATGACTTTTTTATGATTGTGGAAACAATAGTTTCCTTCCATACCTTCAAAGGTATCACGTTCATCACCTTCATGTCCCAAGCTTGCCAAGGTTAAAACTGCCCCCAAATTTGTGCTTTGAAGTTACAGATATTTCATCTAAAACAACATAACTTAGAGCCGAACTTGGCCTCGAGGGCAGGGGCTGCTCAATGCAGCCCGTGCTACACAACATTCTCCTCTGAACAACTAAGAAAGCCCATTCACATGTGTTTGTTGGCTTGTGGTGAGAAGAAACACCCTTGTAATGTGCTTTAGAAAGCAATCATGCTGCCTTGCCACAAGTCAAGTTCTGCTCTCCCCTGACACAAGTCCAAGTGTGGAATAATCCTCCCCAAGTCAGTGGTGTTATTCAGTAGTAAAACCCAAGTGAGAAAATAACTTGACCCAGTAGGGCTAAGCACTGCAATGTTTGGGCCATAATGAGGAACAGAAGAATGCTGTTGTTGGAAATGAAAACACATTAAAAGAATGCCTACAGAGCTGTTGTGTGTTTTTTTAAGGACTTCTTAGTAGAATGTTTCATAAAATGATAACCTAAAACACAAGTGTTAATATGTAGGTTACATGAACAATTTTGCTTTACAAGATCAAAATAAAAGATAATCACAAACATGACAAAACACACTTTGGGCATTCTCACGTCAATGGCATGCTAATTCTGGAAGCCATTCAAGGTTTCTGCTCTTCATTAATGGGAGTGAAGGATTTTCATTGATAGGCAAATAGACCCTTTAATACTTGCTTTCTGCTCCTCTTTGTTTGGCAGCTCCACTCCCAATAAAACCTAAGTACACTCTTCTGTAGAGTATTAAAGTTAAATTTTTTGTCTCTCAGATACAGTAGTTGGTGATGATTATTACCTCGCTGTGTTCAGGTTTCACACACTTCTGTGAATTATAAAATTAAAAAAATGCATAGTTCATCTTAACTGCACAGATACTTATAGTAAGGGCTGAGTGCGGATAGCACCGCTGTAAACAGCTTGCCTGTTAGGTGTCTGTATTCAGTAATTCTTTCCTTTAAACAATTCTTTGTCTTTAGTTTTGTTACTGATTCTACTGTTGTTTTCCTCTTGCCTTTATGTTTGCGTACATTATAAAGGGTTTTTCTTATTGTCTCATGTCATGAGTCTTGGAGTTCCAAGTTTGGGTCATTTGTAAATGCAAAATAAAAAACATGCGTCTGGAAAGTACCCACTGACGATTCTGCATGTGAGTGAGATCCCTAATAGAAGTAATCTTCCAGTGTTTGAAGCACCAGCTTTGTAAAACGTGTTAAGGAGTATGGAGATAGGTCGATTCCAATCTATGTGAAACACTTTTTGCTTTTTGCTGATGGGGTAAATAGACACTGAGCATTAATCATAAACAATGGTGTTTTATTAGCAATATGCCATTAAATTATATTAGTGTGTCATGCTAGAATATTAACTAGAAGTAAAAATCACCAATATAAGTTTTACATGGAAAATGGAATTTGAGCAGCTTTTTTTTTTCCAGCTAATGAGAAATGTGATTAAAATGTATGACTCAGAAGAACAATATTCTGATATTTTTTGTTGCCTTGCAATTAGAATAATTTTAATGATTAGGAGTGGAGTCAAAGTCAAATGCCAGCATCTTTAATAAATCCTTTCCCTGCCTATACAGATTAATATTGTAGATGCAAACTTTTTTAGGTCACAGTGCACCAGGCATCCATCAGAAGTCAGTGCTGCCAACCCAAACACTGCCTCTGGCATATACAATTTAATTATTAATAGTATGTCTCCTAGGTAAACTGTTACACAGTCTTAGGGCCTTGTTTTGTAGTCATTAAAATTGAACATGTTTATATTATTGAAACCCTTGCATTCAGTGTGTAGGCAGAGTTGATCTTAAAAGTATCCAAAGAGAATTTACCTGCAGTTCTGTTTCACATTTATAGACATTGCCCCAGTGTAGCTGTGGGATATAATTTTTAGTATTAATACATTTAAATACAGAGCTGTTTGTTAGCTTTAACTTGAAGCAAAGAGAGTAAACAGGGCTCTGGCAACTATGTTTTCAAACCTGTTGGTTGCTAGGAAGTAAGTTTTGTGTGTGTTCAGTCAAGGTGCAGTAAGCACAGAGAAATAATTTTGAAGAGAAAAGGATATTTTTAAATCTTTAAATTTAAATTCCATTTGTTGCTCTGTTAGGGTTTTTTAATTTTTTTTAAATCAGAAATCTATTTCAATTCATTTAAAATGAAAAAGGATCCCACTTTGTAATTAAATAGTGTTGGCTGGTATCTATTATAGCAACAGTGTAATGTGAAGTAAGAGTGTGCCAGCTTAATTTTACCTCTTGGAATTGCTGAGTGTTAATGGGAAATTGTTTAAAAAAAATAAAACTCTTTGCTTGTAATATGAAATAATGAAAAGCTCACTGTTTATCTAATATTTCAGTGTTTGTCCAAGCAAACAAGTTGCAGCAGCATATTTTCTCAGCCCATGGACAAGAGGACAAGATCTATGACTGCACACAGTGTCCACAGAAGTTCTTCTTCCAAACAGAACTGCAGGTACCATACTTATTACATGGGAGATATAATAATATTATGTATTTGATAGCTGAGTTCAGAGCTTTGTGTGCCACAAGCTACTCTTATGCTTGCTCATGCATCATGACAGAGATAGGTGTCGGATAAGAAAAATTGGAGGTAACTCAATCCACACCACTTCAAAAAGCTGCTGGCAGATAACTGCCAAGTACAGACCTGAATTCTGGGTGCTGTCTTTGGATTCTTGCACAGTAGGTTGGTGTAGCTCAAGGTATTCTTGAAGAGACAGAAATGGGCATCTTACTTTTCTGAAAGATATCCAACAAACATTTACCCGGGAGTGAAATGGGAAATGGTTCATTCTTCTGACTCTGAATGTCAGCAACTAAGCACTGATCACATCAGTGTAGGATGGAGAGGAAAAAGGTATCCTGGTTTACTTGATGGCCATAAATACTTGTAAAAAAATAGAACCATCTCTATAGTACCTTGTTATCTCTCTACTTTCCGTGAGATATGTAATGTTACTGTTCATTACAGAGAAACAAAAGGACAGAGTGAAAGAAATAAATGTTGAACAGTACCTGAAAACAAGCTTGAGTGAAGGAATTTTGTTGTGTGAACTCTCTGCACTGCTTGTGTTGAAATGAGAAGTGGTGGCATGTATTCCCAAAATGATATTCTGAGGTAGCAGAAAATTTCTGAATTATTTTAGTTTACATTTAAACATTATGCTGGGTTAACAGAGGAAATCAGAAGAAATATTTGACTCCACATTTTCCAGATCTCTGTTTGCTAGCAGATGATCTATGGGGATATAAAAAGGGAAATTATTTGTACAGTAATGTTTTCCTTAGCATCTGATCTGTGATTTTTATTTGGAAAGAAGAGTATTTTTAAGAACTTGAGAGTTTTCAGCACAATTCTTAGAGACTGGGTCCCAATCTTTAAGGATTTTGACTAAGTGTCCTAAATTGATTTTGTTTTGAACTACAGGTGGATTTAGTCTCTTAAATAGAGGAAAAAAAAACTAATGAGGTTTGCACATACATAAGCTTATTTAGTATTTCAATTACTGAAAGTTTTACGTATTGAAACTTGATATTATTGTTTGGCATGACCGTATGAAATATTTGTTTTGTTAAAAAAAAAAAAGAGTATGAGTATGCACCATGCACCAATTCATTGTGTGAGAGATTGATATTTATATCTACTTACTGCACTGTGAATTTTTCCTTTCCTGATAATCTGTTCCTGGAAGAAAACAGAAAGAAATAGTCTTCCTGATAGCCTTCCTTAATCTCTGTTGAGGTGAACCCCTAGATTGTCTGGAGGATGATCTAGATCTGTGATACTCCAAGGTGTCGGAGCAGTATCTTTCTACTGTTTGTAATAGTTTCATAGTTTCATTTACTGTTCTTATCAGATAACATGTACAAGCTCTGACTCAAAGTAGAAGAGGAGGACAAGGAAAAGATTGCTTGGAGGTTGAGGGAAAGAAGCAGTCATACATAGTAATGGACAGAAAGTATTTTGAAAGCAGGAAATAAACCAGGTTGTATAGATGGTTGTTGAACTGGTGGAAGAAATAAAGGAGAAACTGGGAGGCAGGAGAAAAGGTCAGAGACGTTGTATTTGTTTCTTTCATAGCATACTTTTTATGGAATCATTTGCCTTTTTGTGTTTTCAATTAAAATTGTTGTTGTTATTGTAGCAAAGTGTTTCCACAAAGGTAAATTTGCTTTTTTTTTCAGGATAAAATAATTTTGTATAACAAATTTTCACAAGTTCTGATGTTCATCACTGATTAATCAAGATGCAGAAATAGGCAGAGATGGAGAGATCAGCAGTGCAGTTAGGGAAGATAGAACCAAAGGAAGAAACCTCAGGAGGAGAGAAGATGGAGGTAGGCAAAAGAAAACTGTGAAAGCAAAGAAACAGAAGCAAGAATATAAAAATGAGTTTTAACAGCAGAATCTAGATTAGATTAAAAAAAAACAGAGCAAATAGCTATGTACAGAGGTCTGTATATAGTTGTGGCACATGTAGTCCGGAGTGTAAGCTTTCTGTCTCACCTAAAATATGCTCTGATTTCAAAGCACATGGAGCCCCAAACAGCTGCCTTCTGCATTATTATTATGATAAAATCATATTTTTCCTCTCAGAATTCATTTCTGCTCAAGACTCAGGGCAAGTTTTTGCTGTCTCCATCTAAGCCCAGTTCATTAAAACTTCAACACAACAGAGGCACCTGGTTTTCTAGTGAAGGACACAAAAGGATGTCCCTACAGAGAGACAAATTATGCTCTACATTGGCTGGGCGACAATCAGTGTGTTGGTTGCTCTGTGCTGCAGAAGGCTCTTAATAGACCACATCTCCATACCCTTAGAGACAGCCTCTCTCTGGCTTATCTACACTGGCAAAAAAAAAGAAGAAGATATATTCAATTTCTTATGCACTTCATTCATTATGTTTATTATTTTAATTAACTTTGGTGGCCCCACCCCAGTACAGAATGCATCATGTTTAAAAAAAACACAGTTCCATCGTGCCATTTGCATTCATTGGGTCCTGAGTTTCTGCTCTTTCCTCCAGTTATCTACCTAGGCCGGTGAAAAGGCAGCAGTGCACTGGCTTTGGAGCCTGCTTTTGCTGAAAATACCCTGATCTTGAGCCTTCTGCCACTTAAAACCTATCGGAGGAGGTATCGCTTTGTTTAGGCTAACTACCAGTTCAAGCAGTGGAAACTTTGGCAACCAGCCTTCTGGTTATGTTTCTCTACCCTTGCACATTATCACAGTTTGTGTTGGGGCTTGCTGTGTAACAGTCTATTTATTCCCTCTATCAGGAATGATTCCTTGCTTTTAATTTAAGGATCTAAAGCACATCTCCCACACATGAGAGACACTAATCATATCAGATTAAAAGCCACAGACAATTCTCAGGTTGTAGGGCAGAGTAAGAACATGAACAGGACAGAGCAGAACACTCCAGAACAGAATAGCATAGAAGCCCTATCCACACATACAGTACAGCAGATAATTAAAGGAAATGAATCCATGGATACGGAAAATAAATGCCTTATAATGATGTTTAACTTGGTGTTTGGCCCAGTATGATTCTTTGCTTTGCATTTTCTGATGTGATCTGGGAAGAACATAAGATTCCCCACATATTGCATTCATCTTACCTTGGGGAAGTTACTATCCCCTCATTTACCAATGTTCTCACAAAAAACAACCAGAAGTCTTCTCTAGAATTTTTCATGACTTCACTTCAGACCCCTTTTAGGAAGTCAGGACACAGTCTCCTTAGCACCAAGTTCTGTCAAAAATAGAGAATAAATCATCAGCCTTGAAAATCAAACCAGCAGTGTATTATTCAGCTTGTACTCTGAAATAATGAAGCTTTATATGAATTTTCTGGTTGTTTTAGCACCTGCTAGAGCTCTGCACAAACTCTTTTAAAGAAGAAAACTCTTTTAAACAAGAGTTTTATAAGAAACATACTTATTAATTGAAGGTATTATACTAATGCTTAGACGGATTGAGGTTGGTGAAATATTATACAGGGAACTATGAAGAAAAGCAGCAGATCAAGAGACACTGTCTGTTCCAAATAGTTTATCCCAAATTAACAAAGGATAGCAACAGAAACAAGTGGAGAAAGGTGTAATAGCTGAAGCAAGCACATATAGTGGGCTGGTATGGTGCTAGAACCCCGGTGTCATGATCTGCCACGTTGGTCCACTCCAGACCACAGTCTGGTCTACCACTACTCTCTCTCAGGCTCTCTCTGATTGCAAATCTAATTAATAAAACTTTTGCAGCTCTCAGAGAAGAAACTCAAACCTTAATTTTAATCATTCATAGCCCTCCCAGCTCCCTGCTCTGCCACTTCCTTTAAATGCTTTCCACTTCTCAGTGATTTAGCCAGCTTTACTTTTTTTATCTTCAGGTTTTTTTGCCTCCTTAGAAAGGAAGCAGATGGAAACCTTCTGTAACAGAGTTATTTTTGAGGGTTGGATCCTTAAATGTCCTACAGTGATCCAAAACCTCTATGTGGTGTTTTGCACTTCTGAAACAGACTTAAGGAATATGTCCCTAAGAAGGTTTATTATTTAAAATGAAAGTCTTTTAATAAGACTCACATGCTTAATATAATAAGGACTGTTAAGAAATCAGCTCCTAACAAACTCTAAAACTGGAAAAATACCCAGTCTAAGTATCAGATAAAATATCTGCAAGGTCAACAACTTAATAGGCTGCCTATTTGTCTCCCAGAATTGAAAATCTAAGTCCAGCATTCAGAGAAGTACCGTGCACCTCTGTGTACAAGGTGGGTGTAGGTAGAACAGTCTTCTTCATCCATCATCCACAATACCGAACCTTTAATTAACAAGGAAGTAGAAAAACCTATCACTAATTTGACTTAATGTTGAGTTTCCGATAAGTTATGCTAAAATCATTTGTGCCTGTTAAAGCTTTCCTTTTTTGTGCTCCTGCTATTCCCAGCATCTGTGTGGTTTTGCTTTAGTCTTCAGACTTAAGCTCTTATGCTCTCCTGGATGTTTGTGCTTCTTTTGTCATCGGTGAAACGGAGTCGCCAATCCTTTCTGCGTGCGGTGTTGGGCAGGAGGGATGAGGCTCTCTCTTGTGGGGTGTCACCTGGAGTGACTGGATTCATTTTAGACCTTTGAAATAGTTGCTAGGTTAGAGGGGTACCAATATCCAGTATAAATGCTGGACAGTTGTACAGGGTCAGTGTTTTATCAGTGATTATAATTAATTTTGCTCATGATAATGGTCAAGATTATGTGGCCATTATGTCACAAAAATTTTCTCTCTTCTCAGCAAATTAGAGCGATTAGATAATTAGCTGCTTATGGGGTAGTTACGTGTCCCCACTCTACAGACGCGGAAACTAGGGCAAGAAGCAATTGGCTCCGGGGTCGCTTCCCGTCCTGTTAGAAAAGGAGCTGGCTTTGGTTACACACGCCCTTGCTGCTTCCCCTCCGGCCTCCGCCGGCGCGGGCTGCCTGGGCATGGAGCCATGAGCCTGGAGGACATTCCAGCTAATGCGGAGAGCAGCATCAGGGCTCCCCAGCAGCAGCAGCAGCAGCGCCTTGGCCAACCTCAACCTGCTCTCTCGCTGCCTGCACGGCCTGCCCGGACCTCAGGCAGCCACACTTGGAGCCTCTCTCCTGAATAATGTTGGTGGTTGAGGCCTGCCACATCTTATGGATCACCCAGAAAGTTCTTTGGGTTCAGATACTGCACAGACAGCCCTACTCTGTGAGCATAGCAGGAACTTTGTGAGCATAGCAGGAATCAGAGGGCTGAGCCTATTTGCACAGGAGCTAGATCTGTCTCTCAGGAGTGTGGCACACATTTCCACAGCAGTTATGTATTACCCTGAACACCCTTAGCTTGTGCATCTAAGAGTAAGGTGCACCTACAGGTGCCAAAAGCTCCCTTCTCTAACAAACATAACCAGCATGCAGATTTCTAAACCATCCCCAAAACCACAACCCACAACAACAGAGCTCTTCCAAACAAAACACACAATTCCCTCCCCAGGGGAAGGATGAAAGAAAGCATGAGGCACTCGTAGCAGATGTTATTCATGTCACTTAAAACAGCACAAGGACTTTCTCAGTTCCTGGAGCATGCAGGTGACAGTGTAACTTAAATGCAGCGGAGCAGGCCACAGGCAGCAAAGAAACTGCAGTTTTATGTAATTCTGTGTGTGTCCCTCTCTGGATGTCCTTTTTGAAGCACGCACTTACGCATTCTAAGGCTAGCGCTGTTCAAACTAATCTTCCGCTTTTTGATACTTTTCTTTAAGGGTTATGTTTTTGAAAGTGTTCAGCATTGTAAAATACTACCAAAGATCTCAGAAACAATCTTAAATTTCCCTTGGCTTAAGCCGGAACCGAACAAGGGCAGCTCTAGGCTTCTTCAAAACTAAGAGACTTGACTTAGACTGTTGCTGGACACAGCAGCAGAGCTGGGGTTCAAAACTGTATTTGCTCTTTCAGGGGTCACCTTGAGAAAACTGCTCCCTGCTCTGCCCTGTGGCTGTCTCCTTGTGGCAGAGGCTTTCTGGGAAGCAGTTGGGAAAGAGACAGTTGTGGAGATAGTATCAGCCATAGCAGGAGAGTCACCACTACCTCCAGATAGAAATTGTTCTGCCGATGCCCCAGAAGAGTTGAGTCTGTGTATCATTTAGGTCCCAGAGGCGAACCTTGCAAGACAGCAAGGGAGACCATGAATAATTTATACACTTTGCACAAAAACAGGGACAAAACTTTCAAACCTGCAGGTGAGGTTACATTTTCAAGGATGTTTTGCTCATAAAAAAAAAAAGGCCTCAAAACATTTTTTAAGTGAATTTGGAGATTAGCTCTGGCATTTCTAGGTCCCCAAACTCTTAGGGTGAGGAGAGGAACATAGATGGTGCCTTTCTAGCCCCCAAAGGCCAGCAGCCAGCAGGGAATAACTTTGTCAGCTTCTCTTAAAAAGAATCTACCTGAAATCCAATTAACAATCAAAGCTTAAGGCCAACATTTTCAAATTCAATGGCCTATTTCTGAGAGGGTGCTGAGCACCTGCAGCCGTGGTTAAGGTCACTGCAAGATGTGTGGTGCTGAGTACCTCAGGAAATGCCTTAAGTTAGGAACCTTGATAAAAGTGTAGGTGCTGAGCAGCCACAACCCGCTTAGAGATTTCAGAGAAAATGTTTCTTATGCCTAAATAGAGGTATTCAGTGATGCTGGCCCTCACCTGCTCTAGGCAATCAGGTTTCTTTGTCAGAGCAGACAGCTGGGAGGCAGGAGAGCTGGATTTCTGTTGCCAGGCCCGGTACTAACCTGCTCCACAACTGTGCATCTGCGTCTAGTGAGCGAGGGTGACGTTGATCGTATATGGATCCATACATATCCATATATGTTCCATATATTTGAAAAATAGCTCTTATATTTTGAACTGGAACTCGCTGAAGAATGCTGCAAGTGTTCCAAGTATGTGAGTCCTTTTTTCCCCTGAACTTCTTTTGTGCTTTCTCTTTCAAATCAGTCCTTTGGTATGTGCGTGCTAGTGTGCACGAGTATGTGCACATGTGTGCACATATGCATATGTATGTATGCACTGCATTTTATTTCCCTAATCTAAAAGGAAGGCTCAAAAGGGATGTACCTAGAAATTTCAGAAGCCCAAAACAGATAAAATATTTTTCCATGTCTTCCAAGACTCCAAAATTAAGGCTTCTGTCCCCAAGTTTTTAGACTTTTTCTTTGCAAGGCTACCAAGAGGGGTGGTGGAGGCAACACTCACTACACACACTAGCTCTTTAAGGATATGCCTTCAAAGTTTCTTCTGCAAGCCTCCTGCCTTAAAGTCAAACAAAAATAAATAAACAACTAAATAAAATACTTTGTATTCCTTTCCAGTGCCCTCTGTCCCCTGGAGGTTCAGGGGTGTTACAGCCGTATGAGATTTTCAAAGGGTAATTCTTTTTCAAACACAAAATTTCCAGGTTTGGAGCATGCGAATTCACCTGCCTTTGATTGGCCTATTCCAATATAAACACTCCCTATGAGCAGTTCATTAGTTCATGAATATTTATAACACTGCTAAGCCCACCATGCCCCAAATGCTGGAGTTTTATAGTGACCATTTTGATTTCACTAAGTAGTGCTTGACAAAGATGAGCTGAGTATTACCAGTTTTTATTTGTCTCCACGTACTCCATTATACTTGTGAATCCTACATGCAGCCATCAATGTGTGAAACTTTCTGCCCTTTTTCTCACAAATAAACAGGAAAAAATGTGCTCACAACGTCCCATACATTTTCTGAAAGAAATATTGTTCCTTAAATTTTTGGAACAAATTAATCATAACTATGAGTTTCTTTTTTATGTGCTTGAATGATGTTGTTATTGATAAAATTGCAGAATTGATTGGTAAAGTCAGCATAGCAGATAAGCAATGAATATTGCCTTTGAATAAATCATTTTAATTTTGAAAATCTTGAAAAGAATTTCAAATTTACAGGACAGTAAAACTGTTTGGAAGCTAACTATAATGTAAAAAATAAGTAATGAGTTATATCCACAAAATATGCATACAAAAACAAATATATATATATGCTTATTCTTTCAAGGTGGATATGTCCAAATGAATACATACAAGAATACATGTTTTTATTTTGTATAGTCCATCCTATTTATGCTCTTTATATAGCAATCTATTTTGGAAAAGGCCCTAATAAGTAAAAACACAAAATTAGCTCATATTTTGGATATATTCTCCTTACTGCTTTGTATGGTCCCCATTAAATAGTTTCTACAGAATCAGGTAATATAGTACAGAATCAATAATATAGTAAAGTTCATAATACGTATATAAAGTATACATATGCATAGAATAAAGTGTTTATAAATAGGTAGATAGATAGACTGAAGTTTGCTGTCTCCACTCTGTAAACTGAATGAGACAGTGGCGGTTAGGGGATAGGCTCCACTGGTCCTGTCTGTGTTTTTAAGTATTGACTCTGAAGGATAGCAATGACGTTTTATGCCAACATTAACATCTTAATTTCTGATCATTTTAGCAAATGGAACAGGGAGGTGTGTGTGACTGCAGTCCAAAGAAGCAAATCCAAAGTTGCTGCAGAAAAGAAAAGGCACAGAAAAGCAGAAGAGAAGGAGGTGAAAGGCAAAGGTTTGGAAGAGTAGACAGGCTATTGTGAGGCAAAGAAAGAAACAAGATTGAAATGATAGTGCTTAGGAAGGCAAATATTTTTTCTACTAACTGATGATGATAATGATGATAATGCAGTTGAAAAAGTAAATATGATAATAATAATAACAGTGAGGGTGACAGAGCACTGGAGCAGGCTGCCCAGAGAGGTTGTGGAGTCTCCTTCTCTGGAGATCTTCCAAACCCGCTTGGACGCAGTCCTGTGCCACGTGCTCTAGGTGACCCTGTGTGTGCAGGGGGGTTGGACTAAATGACCTCTAGAGGTCCCTTCCAACCTTAACCATTCTGTAATGCTAACCCCAGTCCTTGTAGAAACCTATTTGAATATCAAGGATTCCTGTTGTAGACTGAAGGCAGGGAAGGCAGTAAATATATTCCCTGAACCACAGATAGTCATTAGAAATTGAATTCTGCCCTTTCCAGAAAATGAGTTTTTATCTTCTGTGCCCTGGTTGTTTCAGCATACACCTTGCCATTAGTCAGATCAGTTGGCTGGTACACCTGGAGGAAGCAGAAGAAATAAGCCCTCTGTTTGCATTTGACTAATTTCTCTGGTAGATCAGTTCAGTTCTCCTAATTGCCCATCTATTAATTTCACGTTAATGTAGTTGATATCGATGACTGATTTTCTCTTCTAAACAGGAGGCACCATTTCTTAATTCTAGGACTCATCCTGCCATTGCCCTGCTGTTAGCTACCAATCGCTGCCGTTACATTATCTTTCATCTGGCCCAGAGCTGACGACAGATGGCCATCTCCGGGGCTGCCATCAGTGTGACTTTATGAAGCATCCAGCTATGGTGCAGTGAGGAGCTCCGTGGCCAGTTCCGCAGACCGCCCTCCCTCCCCCTTTCCCGGCTGCTGCCCCCCTCCCGCCACCCCGCCGTGGCCTCCTCAGTCCTGGCTCTGCTCAGGCCCTTTCCTGCCGATTGAGGGCACCAAGCTCTCCCTGAAACTCTGCCACTCGGCATGTGACCCCTCTGCCCTCCGTGGCACAGGCAGAAGATCACGCTGGCCCATCCCTGCTGCGGTCTCACCCCTCCATGGTTTGAGTGCCAAATCCATGGGCAGAGGGAGTCTGTAGTCCAATCCATAGTCTCAGCACCACCTCGGTCCATGACAGAGCTTAGCAAGCCAAGGCTGAGGGGTTTGAGGGAAGGCAGAGGGAGGATGTTCACAGTTTGCTTTTTATTTTTAGTGATCCATAAGACTCACTGCCAAAGCAAGGTTATATGTATTAAGAGTGAAGGAAGGAAAAGTATTGATTACAGACCCAAAATGGAGAACAGGCTAAAGTTCCCAAGCATCCCGATTCCTTTGCTGCGTTTGATCGTTCAGAACAGCAGTTTCAACTGGGGTGGTTGCTGTGCCTTTTGGAGAAAGACATATTGTCTGCTCCTGACAGAGTTTTCTAAAGCAAGGTATCTCCAGAGCTGAACCCGTATTTTAAGAGAAATTCACATTTGTTTCCTTTATTGTGATATTTGCAGCGAGTCTACAGCTAGTAACAGTCTCTGCCCTGGAGCTATGAAGGAGTAAGGCTCCATTGCTGGCGAGAGAGCAGCCTTCTGTGTGAAAGGCTGAGATGTGGTAGGCAAGATGAATAGTGCTTAAAAGCAGCGCTCGGGGTGCTGTCACTTAGAACAGGAACACTGAGGATTTAAGCGAAAGTGAAAGGCATGGTAAATGAATCCTTTAAAAATGGTCAAATTTTCAGCTGCCTGAAATAACAAGTTTTCTCCATTGATAAGTTCATTGAGTAGGAGGCAAGTTAGGGAGGGGACGAATTCCCCTAGGGAAGAGATGCAGATTGTTTGTAAAAACAAGGTGTGGTCTGTGATTCATGAAGAGACACATCCAGGAAACTCCAGTAAACAGCAATCTTGGCTCAAAAGTAAAATTGGTGGGTTTCCTTTTTTTTTTTTTTTTTTTTTTTTTTTTTTGCATGAGCATCATTTGATTGCTCCATTCCAAACATTAGTCAAAAAGTCGTGGGTGCAGATGGCTACACAACTGGAGCTGTTCATTACAAAACCCCAACCGGGAGGAACAGTTTCAAGGCTTAGATTTTCTACCTGCTATCAGGGTCAGGTTCACTGTGCTTTGATCCATCTGAGGCTGAGATGATTTAGAGTGGCAAAAGGGTGCATTTTTGCAGACTCTTATGATTTTTTTTTCAGTTGAGTTTCCTTTGTGTTCAAAGCACAAATTGAGTGTCCTCCACCCTGTTAACAAGGGAAGAGGGAAAGAGATGATTCAGTCCTCCTGAACCAAAACTGCTGAGTTACACACATTTCTACATGCAGCTTTGGTTGTTTATCTGTATTGTTATAATCTCCTTTTGCAGCAGAATCACTAGACACAGGCACTAAACACGGATGTGTGTAAATCTCTCTGCTTAGAGATGCTTTTTTTGAGTGGATACTCTGTTTTCCCCCCTTACTTTGTGTGCAAATATGTGTGCTGTGTAATATAAAGAAACTGTGATACAGTTAAATATTAGTGGTGCATTTTGCTTTGCTTTGAGTTTGCAAAGGTGAAAGGTGATTGTGCAGGAAAATGGAACAGTATATTTGCAGTGAGACAGGCACTAAGAACTCACTCCCATACTCAGTTATAATTCATGACTGTACTGGTGGGAAGCCCTTATCCCTCTGTGGAGTTAATGCATCTCTACTGTAGCCTGCTGAGAGCACCCTGTGTCCCCTCCCACCATCTGTGCATTCACTTGCGTGCTTTCTCTCTCTCTGTGCTGTGAGATCTCTTGGTGTTAAAACTGTCAGACTACTACTGCCTGGTAAAGGTGGCTTTATGATGTGTATTAATGTGGAATTGTCATTTAAATGCTGAGGAGCGGGGAACGGGGTGTGTTACATTTGTTTTAAGTGCTCATGAGAAAATGCTGCCCAGCAAATACTCAGAGAGGTGGATTTATTTCTTCAACAGCAAACAGCTCTGAACAGTGCACAGAAATTTCCACAATGTAGGGTAAGCATAAAGGTTAGTGGCATACCCATCTTTGTTCCCAATCCGGACATGTTCTGCTGTTCTTGATACAGCTGATCCCTCTCTTTTACCCTGTCATGATTTGAGCCCATACAAATTGAATACTGTTTACTTATTGATCAACTGGTTTATGCTGACAACTATTTTATTTTTCACAAGTTGATCTCCTCTCTTAACTGGGAAAGCTGTCCGGCAGGCTGCGAGCTAATTGCTTCTGTGCTGCCTGAGACTTTGAATTCGTGTGACCAAATACTATAATCTAATGCAATATTACTTGAATAGTAATGGTATATGGAGATTTTTCATTATTATTATTGCTCTAAGGCTCTGTGAGAAAAGGTGAAACTGTTTAGCTTAGAGAGAACAGAACTCAGTTTACAGAGGTTTGAGATGATGCTTTACCAACCTGCCTCTTACTGCAAGGATGGATATGAGACACAGAATATGCTTAAAAGACTCTGTACTTGACTGTCATGGCAATATTAATTTGCAGTGCTTCACAAAATGTAATCTTATGTACTCTGTTGTTTGTACTCCTTTAAAACTTATAAATCATATCCAGACCTGAAATACAAGCGTATGAACTTAACAGATGTGCTGCCATAAGGGACATACCAGGTTATAAACTGCAGAAATGGTCTTTTTATATTTCAGATTCTTAGCTTATTCCAGGGAGGTTTTGGAGCCACAAAAGCGAGGTGGAAGGTCATGCGTTAGGACAGTAGCACCCACCCAGCACTTGACGTTTGGTGTAATTGTCAGGAA
>NW_010586197.1:16305-50752 GCF_000705375.1 Tinamus guttatus | reverse complement strand
GCTCTGAAATAAAAGTAGGGCAAGAATGACTTCAGTAGCTCTGTGTCCAGGTTTTCTTAGGTGAAAGATCACTTTGAGATGACACAGCTGAGTAGTCAGGCTGAAATCCTAGTTGGTATTTTATTAATTTTGCACCAAGATAAATCCTGAAATTCTGACAAACTCCATGACAGGTGAAATTCCTTCTTGCAGAAGCTGCGCAGCAAGAGGCTGCTCATTTCGTTCTGTTCGGAGGCAGGCAACAGGAGGGCAGCTTTATAATCAGCCCTCAAAGGACCCCCAGCCGCCCCAGAGCCTTGGACTGATTGAATAACTCCTGGGCCTCTTCCCCTAGGCCTCCATCAGCAGGGGTCCTGTGGAAAGCAATCTCCCGCAGACTGGCACTGAAGTGAGCTTTAAACTACTATTTTCTGCTCTCCAGAGGAGCCTGGAGTACTAAAAGATAGATGGACTGCAGATATTTTATGAGAAACTGTCAGAAGAAGAGCAGAGTAAATGTTTTTTTTTGCCTCATTCTTTGAGTCACACGCTACATCACTGTGGAATTTTTCCCCAGGATCTTTTACATTTAAAGTTCAAAATTAATTGGTTGGTAACCTTAATTTTTCCTCCTCCCTCTTCTTTCTCTTTTCTTTTTCCCTCCTTCTTCTTCTTTCCTTTTTTTTTTTTTTTTTAAACATTCACTCGGAGGCCCTTTGCTTAACCACAGTTGCAGAAAATCAGTACCATTTGCACTGAAATATTTATAATGACAGAATGAAAAATTGGATTCATTTTCTGGCCTGTAGCCGAGCAGTCTGCAACTTTGCGCAGCATTGTTTAGCATCGCTCATTCCTTCCTTTCACTGGGGTCGTTTTCAGGCGCGCACGCACGCGCTGCCCCTGCTTCAGAGGAATGCTTAGCAAAACGCAGAGCCGTTTTTAATCTCAGCCTTGAGAAAACAACTCGTTTCTAAGCTTGCCACCATTTGCGGGGGGAAATTAAAAGAGGGAGGCACAAGAAGCACACAGAGCCCCTCTTACAGGAGAGATTAGAAAGGATGACACGCAGTAATCTGCTGTGCACGGCGAAGCGGAGGGCAGCTGGAATTCAGCGAGTTCTTCAGTGCATTGCAAGGGAGGCAGGGTGTGCACTTAGCACCAGGCTGGATTGCAGGATCTGCCTGCTAATCCCTGCTCTGCCACTAATTCCCTCCGTGGCCTTGGGAAACTCATTCGTCCACGAAGGAGGAGGTTTTCAAAAGCTCCCTTTTGTGCATGAACACAGGCTGCGCCTGTAAAAATGCCCTGTGCTTCCGCGTGCATCCAGAAAAGCGAGGATGCTGGAACTGTACATATTTACTTCCCTCGCAGCAATGGTGTGAAGGTGAAGTGGTTGATGTTTGCAAAGTGCTTTGAAAATGAAAGTGTGGATCCTCAGGCTCCAATTTGCATCCCCTGCCAGTATAAAAGGTACCGTAGTCAGACAGCCAAGGATTCCCTTAGTACGCAGCAGTCCCTGTGTATTTTGCTAGCTGGTTCTGTATTGCTCACTCCTTTCTGGTCCTCACAGGCGTGTCTCGACTCTGATGAATTCCAGGGATTCTTAATTCATTTAACAGTCCCATGGGGGCTGTTGCAAGTTGCCATAAATTCGGGCAGCTTCATGAATGCTTTAATGTGAGGACTGAATTGGCCCAAGATTTCAATGTTCGGGCCACAAGAGTTTACAAAAAATTCAATCTGGTCATATAGAAGCAAGCCTGAAAATGAACAAAATATACCAGAGAATGGTAAGTTTCTACAGATGTTGGACTGTTCTGCAGGAAGTAATAGGAAAAAAAACCTCTGAAAAGCAGTGATTCCAAAAGCCTTTAGAAATTATTCTCTGGTGAGTTCTGTAGACTGCTTGACAACTGTGTTAGTTTCTTTACAAGCCCCATGGCCAAAATGTTAATCCCCAGTGCCTAAAAAGACCCATGCTGGGATGATACGGGGTCACTCAAGTAAGTGCATTGGATTTGTGGTTGGATTCTGCAAGGTGCTGAGCACCTCCAGAAGTGCAGGCACCAGAAAATGCCTACCAAGGTTCAGAAATGTTGTCTTGCTAGCTTGATCTGTTTCAAATTCATTAATATATACGTAGTATTACTGATAGCACTGTGTACAGTAGTGACTTCAGATCTCTATTCCACTCATCTGAGCCCCAAGTTTTCTCTGCATTTCTGAAGTGAGAGCTTCAAAACGTTGGCCCTGAGGAGGAGCACGGTCCAAGCAGGTGTGCCTGTGGGCTGTAGGAAGGCGCAGACATCTGCTCTAACCATCGGCACAACTCAGCTAGCACTGCAGAGAAGTCTGTGCTTTGTGAGCAATACCTGCTTTTTTTCTCATTCAAAAAGTTTCTTACTAACTTGCAGATTTGCCTTTTTATTGTGTTCCTAAAGATAGTTTGACAGGTCAGCCTGAAGTGATGAGTGTTCTGACACAAACTGCATTGTGACTTAGAAATTTTGCCTGCAGTTGTTTTACTGTAGTGTTGCTTTGATTTGAAAAGGAACTTTCTACAAAGTGGTGTGTTTTAGGATATAACAAAAAAATTCCAATATTGTGCTGCATGTATTCCAGAGACATTCTGCTTAACCATTATTAATGCTTTCTGTTTTTTTCTTCTTCTCCTTTGTATATGTAAATTGAGGACAGCATAATTTTTTAACAGTTACTGCAAAAGAAAATAATAGAAATCAGAAAGAATGTGAGCTTTAATTGCAAATAATAAGTATGTTTTTAAACTGAGAGTTTAAAACATTTTGAGAGTAGATCTACCTGACAACTTGATGACATTTTAAGGGAAAGTTTTACCCTGAGGAAAACCTCAAATCCAGAAGTATTTCTTTGGTTGAGCTGACCGGAACACAAATATACAGATGTGGAAAATGCTTTATGATGCTGAACAGATTTTCAGGGACAATAGGATATAGACCACAGCGAAGTGACAGGACGGATCTTGCTGATGCTAATGATACGGTGCAGAGCTGTTATTGAACATCAGGGATTGTAAGAGTAGCCCCCAAACAAATATTTTATTTCACTGTGGAAGACTGTAACTTTCTGGGAAAGCTGCTTTCTCTGCACGCCTGAATCTTCGCGTTGGTTTTGTTTTTCTGTTTGGTGCGTCGGTCTGTTTGTAAAGTTATTAGTTTATAAATTTTGCCAAGGTAAAGTAACTGAGAGAGCTTTAAATTAGAGTAAGTACCACTTCTGTGTGGCACATTCCTTTGAGGACTGATTAGAAAGCAGGCCTCCTGTTGCCTGCCCCTTTATGCATGGCAGCATTGCTGTGTACTTGTTTATAGCTTACCTTTGAATTTATACAAGTGTGCGCTGTGGTATGATGAATCACTCTTGGATAGAGAAGATTCTGCTGTTATTCTGGGATCAAGCTAATACTTCACTTTAAAGAGTTATTTTAATTAGATGGGTTTTGTTGTAATGAATTAAAATTAACTTGGAGTAGCAAATTATATAAGACTGTGAGGGTTATAGATTAGCCTCACCATAGCTACAGCACATCTTTTTGTGAAGGAATTAAAGTTCTGTATATCAGACAGCTTGGCACTAAACATAGGCAGCAGAAGAATGTAAGTGGTGTCTGCAGTTATTTTCCCTCCTAAATGTGATTCTTTTCACTTGATTGGAAGATTGCCGCGCTAAAGAACAGTCCCGTCAGGCACCAAGGAGTGAAGCAGCAGCTGCAAAAGGCTGGATTCACTGGTAGGAGATAGCCTAGGAGGCAGGAGGACCACAGCATCGCAAACCCAGCCCAGAGGTGACGGGGGGCATTTCTTCAACTGTCAGTGCAGGGTCAAGGCTGGCTCTAATGACATGCCTGGCTTGCAACGTGTCATTGGCCAGCTGTGTGACAGCAAACAGAACGACCAAACACAGAGAATGACACTCGGGAGGAGGATACTTCTTCCCTCATGGGGAGGAAAGAAAAAGGCATAGAAAGATGCTTCATTCCATAATGCGACTTCTTTGAGGGAAAAAAAAAATAAAATGTGGGATTTGGACTTTTAGGGCATAACACTTTGCTGTCTTGCGCCTTGAGTAGGCTTAGAGTCCAGCAAAAAGTGAGAGTGAATTGCTTCCCTTTGAGCTGCGGTTGCATTTTACACAAATGCAAGTGACAGCAAAGCAGAAGACAATAGAAAATCCAGACTTCTTCATTTTACAACCAACAACCACAATGAGCAGCATAAAATTTTATTGCTTTGGTACCAGATGTCAGTAAACGCTCCAGATTTATTGATTTACGCTTTCTGTACAAAAATAAATAAATAAAAAAGTCAAGTGGAGATTTTGTTTAAAAAATCATGATAGCATTGATAGCATTCTGGTCTTTCAAAAAGTCCCCTACCTGCACAACCTGGGCACTGCTATTATCAGTTGGGTTTCTGACTGATAAGAGAAGGGAACTCAAATGACGTTCCGAAAATGCAACGTTTCGATATAGGGTTTATAACTATCCAATTGGTTACCAGCTCTGAAGGGATAAATGTTATTTATCCCTTATTAATTGTGTCTTCCAATAAGGGTATTTGTGATTCCCACGTGCACCACACACATCATATAAGCACCATGCCAGCTCCCTCTCTTCCTTGTTTGAAGAGCCATAGGAGGAAGGGCTGTAAAATGCCCAGATGGCTGCCACAGTGAGTGCTGTGAAGGAAAACAGAGCAGAGCCTGTGGCTACCTCATCTTCCGAGCTCAGGACTCCTTGGTCCTGCTCAGTCTGGCCTTCCTCACAATGGGTCTTGAAGGAAAAAGAGATGAGCCAAAGGGCAACTGAATCTGGGACTGAACATCAGCATTCAGAAGAGGAGGAGAGCTAGCAGGGTCCCATAGCTTTTCCTGCTCTTTTGTACACATTTTCAGATTAATGTAATGTGGATATTTTTAGCTGTCCTCTTCATTTTGGACTTCAAAATATGGACCAGTCTGTCCATACTTTCTCTTAATCGGATGTATGGATGCTCACGGTGTAGCTACTTACCAAATACAATTTCCAGGTACAAAACCTGGTTTTAGCGATTTTAAAGACCGAGCTGCCGTGAAGTTGTCTTTTAGGTGGGGAAAAACTATGTTAATGACTTGCTTTGTGTTAATCTTAGGCTGATGCCCACAGTGAGTGTGCTGAGTGCTATTGTGCAGGGCACCAGGCACTGGCTTGCAAGCTATTTCTTTGTGTCCAAGCTATCCCTTTGTCAACAGATATGCTCAATACCCTCTGTCATGTCATCAGGTAAGGAGGTGAATTGGGTGATCAATATGAGTGTGAAACACATCTGTCCATATAATAAGAGTAAAGGTAATTTACAGCACTTTTCTTTCAGACTGTATCAAAAAAACTTGTAATATGACTTGTAATTTTGTTCAAAGGAATTCTTGAACATGCATCTGTGGAAAACTGGAAAGGATCATTGTTTTAAAGGTTGCCCTTTGCATATAAATCACTGCATATAAAAGCACTGTGTTCTTCCCCATTTTAATTGGGTGACCTTTTGAATCCTGCAGGCAGGAGCTTAAAATCAGGACCTGCTGGTCAGTTTAAGATTTGAAATCAATGAGCTGACCCAAGAGTTGCTTTGCTTCAAATCAGAAAGCCCAGAATGGAAGTCTGGGGAGAAAAAGGTCCACTTGGAAGGGTTCTTCTGACAACTTGTAGAAGACTGCATTACAGACTAAATAGATGTGTATGAAATACAGTTTCATTTGTCAGTTTAATCCCTGAAAAGGACTATCAGAATTCAGTGAGTACAAGAAAAACAGGAGGCACTGTGTAATATTTCCAACAGGACATTTCTGTGTAATTATCAATTTAAACTTCCATTATTTGTCACTAATTACTGCACTGAGCTGTTAAATATTTAGTAGTAGTTTGTTTAATTGGGTTTGACCTATAGAGGAATCTGTACATAACATAGCTCTGCTTACAGGATCTGGTTCCTGTCTCCCAGCCAGGCAAATTTGTATTCATGTAAGATGAACACATATTGTCAGACAAGGATTTTTTGTTGCCTTTTTTTTTTTTTACTTCTCTCCCTTTCTCTTCCACAGATTTGTCTTTAAAGTATCTAAAATTAGAGCACGGAGTAGGAGCACTGCTCATGGATGTAAAATGGGAGGGAGGTCAAACTTAAACTTGTTTACAGATGTTGTAGTTTAGAAAGCACCAGCATTATAAATTAAACATAACGAGAAAAAAAATAAAGCACAGCAACAACTAGCCCATGAACACATCTGTCTGTAAAACACTGACTTAATCCCTGAATATCTTATTAGGCAGTATTTCCTATCAAAGGAAATGTCCCCTGTTACTCTACTGTGCAGTTGCTGCAGATAAAGAGGAGTTTGTTCAGCTTTGGGGTCTGCTTACTCTCGTGCCTGACTGTGTCTGATCTGGTGAAGCTCCCCTCTGCAGAGGGTCTGCAAAATGCCATCAGTCTGTGAGCAACATCCACGAGCAACTCTGCAGGCCTAGCCCTGTTCCTGTTTGTCCCCCTTCTCGTAACTCCCTTGGTTTCAGTGGAATTTCCTTAAAGCATACCAAGGTAATCATAATAACGTTTTAGAGTAATAACACTTCATATTCCTCAGAAGTGCCTCCTTTTGCCTTTTTTATTTATTTAAGCTTCTATTCCCACTTAGTGAATTCCTCTTCTTATTGGGGGAGGAACAGCCAATTTTGAACGTTTGCAGTGTCACAAAAGCCTTGTTCCTCTACACACAAGACATAGGCCTGGATGCTGTTCAACAACACACCTCCCTGCAGCGTAAAAAGACTGAGATTTTCCCTGGTTTTGGTGAATTGTCAACCAGTCTGACCAGCTGTAAACCAGTCCTAACCACTGCCCTGTCTGCCCATTATCACCATTTTATTGTTTGTGGGAGTAAATCTATACACCTTGCCCCTACATCAAGACACACCCTGCCCAGAATAGAAGCAGCCATCACAAATTCCAGTACTTTTCAATGAAGGAAAAGGAGGCTTAAGAGCGACTACTACAGGCACCATAGATTAGAGCACCTTTGAAGCCCCTCTGATTTATGTCAGTGGCTTAAACCAGGGCCCTTGCAACCTCTCTGATGAGGGAGGTGCAAAAATGATGCACAGCCACTTTTACATCTGCCTATTCACTTCTGGGTGACGGTGGTAAAGGTCCTACTCGCTGTGACTAAAAATATATGACATTCTCTTCCATATAGCAAATCTGTGATATATAAATATACCTATGTATAATAATCAATCCAAAAAGGAATCATTAACATTTTACTAGTGGCTTTATGGAAGTCTCTGAAGAAAAATAGATGTCACCCTCTCTTTAAATTTCAGTTTGCATACCTGGCAACGTGCTCTCCAGAGTTTTTTATGATTTTGTTTTCTCTGGCCCAACTGGAAATTTTTGAGCAGGAGAATCAGACTTTTACATAAATATTACTGAGTCATCAGATCATGATGATTACCAGTTGCGCCATTTCAGAGTCACTAACATACCACATCAAATAGGTTATAGCTTAGGTGAATGAAATTACAGGAATAGCTGCAGTTCAATGTGAGTTTTCCCAAATTATCCTTGTTGACTTGGCCACTGTGTATGAGAAAGGACCTGATTCTCAAAGTCAAGTGAACACCAACTCTCCACGCATAAGTAGTATTTGCAGGTACGTAGCTTATCTTGGGATTTGAACCCTCCTCCTTTTTTTTTTTTTTTTTTTTCTGTGAGGGAAATAGCCCTGTTTTAGTTCAGTTCAGATGCTTATTTCACTATAAATCTCAGGCTCCAGAAGTTGCATTTTCTTAGCTTCATGGTGGTGGTCAAGCTTGGCTTGGATGAGACTCCATCGTAGCCTGCCTTAACACATTTAGAATTTCCCTGATAAGCTTCCTGCTCCGGCACCTTCACCGCAGTCACCGCAGTCACCGCAAGTTGTAGGCACAACTTGCCTGCAATTTTTTCTGTCCTCTTCTGAAAGTCTCCATTTGGCTTCCTACTTTTCACCTATGAAAAACACATCAGACATCATCTCCTTTCCAAATACCTCATTCATTCAGGATGATCTTACTATTGACTTATGAATATGTATCTATTATTGTGTCAGAAGCAATGCCACTCCTGGGATATACTACATTAAGTATATATATCAGCTCCAAGATTTCAGATATAATAGTTTAAATTAATTTATTGTGTTTTTGAAGGGAGAGCAGAGACCTGGAGGAAAAAAAGTTGCATCATGTTTGATGAGCTTCAGATGATCTTGCCCTCTGAATTTCACCTATGTCAAAAATATAAATTGTTTACAATCTGAGCATTAGTAGATATTCTGTCAGTACAACTAAAGGTTATAGTATAGAATGGACCTAGATATGTCCCTACAGTAGAGTTATAACCTTCAGCTAATTCATTTGGTGGAGGTGCAGTGAGGAGAGGATTGACCTTCGTGTAGCAGCACAGATAAATCCCACCTGCACTACACTTTACCTGCATTGTAACTGAGTCTGAAAGAGTCCACATGAACAGCATCTCCTTACCTGCAGCATCATTAGCTGCTTGCAGTAGCAGAGGAGCTGGATCCTTAAAGATTTGGGCAATTGGAAGAAGGCTTACAGCTTTCAGATGCTTTGAAATGGCCCAGATATTCTACTGAAACCACTACCTGACTATGCAGATTTGGTTTCATGTCTGATTTGGGGCTGGCTGAGCTCTTCCTCTCCTGGGAGGAACATCAGGGAAAAAAAATCCTAACCCTGAGGTCTGTGAAGCTGTGAAATAGTCTCCCGTGAGAAGCATTGGAAGTTCTAATTAAAATTGGACTGGGCAAAATACTTGAAATTACACTATAGGCAATAATCCAATGCTGGCAAGGTGGGTGGAGAAAACACCCTGATGAGCCTTTTATATCTTTAAATTCTATGAATTCTTTTTCTTTTATTATGCTATTTCACCTTTTTTAATGGTGACACAGTGTCATGCATAAAGGATTATAAGGTGTTACTGGGAGCTGAGTAAGATGATGCTAAAAGTCAAAAGAAAATGCAATGGTTTTTCTGCAGGTTCACAGTGATTATATGGAGACAAAAAAAAAGGGGAACTGACTGTGTAAGCGAGGGACATCAGTACAACCTTTCTGATCTGTAAGACAGTGGCAAATGGCTGCAATGTACATGCTTATCATTTTGACATTGCAACTCATATTTTCTGCTTGTGAAGAACAGCCACATGTCCCCAAACCTAGGTGTGGAAAAGTCCTTTTCTGTGACTGTGTGCATGACTCAGATTGCTTGAGATATCTTCTATCTAAATGTTTCAGATATCCCCCAAAGCCTCAAATTAAATAATATCTTTTTGCATCTTAATTTATCATGTATATTTAATCTTAGTAAATATCTCGTCAATATAGTCTTGGGTAAAATCATAATATAGTTTACCAGAAAAAACACTACCATGATATAGTGAGGGTTTGACAAGAAATTGTGTACTGCAGCATAGAAGCAGCACAGGCTTGAAGAAAAGGTAGAAAAAATCAGCCTTTACTGAGATTTTCCTTAAAGTTATAGTTATGTCTGAATAAGTTTCATTTGTTTGTTTTCAGTGTTAGCGCTTTATAGCCCCTTTTCCCCTTTCCCTGCACTCCTTTCCATATGCTGTAGTATTTCACCCGTTCCCGGTGCAGAGCTTTCTGTGCAAGAAGCCTTATATCATGACAAGCAGCTAAGTAATGAAGCATCAGACTGAAGATCTGGAAAACATGTTGACACTGTGGAACTGAGTTTTTGATTCAGCATTAACACTACACTTAAGGTTTTGCTGGGCTTGCCTTTTTCACCTTCCTTTTTTTCTCTCCCATCAGTCCTGGAAAATCCAACATCCGGTTATTAGCTGTAGACAGTTTGAAAAGTGTTGCACCGGGTAAGAAGTTTGGAATAAAAAGAAGGGAAGAGAAGCAGAAAATCTTGATTAGAAAGTATAATTTAATAGAACATGTATTGAACCAAATGTATTGATTAATGTGGAAGATATAGTACTTATATTGATTCAAACTAGAGATTTAGTACTAAAAGCTGTAAGCCAAAAAGCTGTTGCAGATTGCTACAAAAGTCAGTTTAATGCTGTCCTTGAGAATGCCTTCACAAAGAAATTCTTCTAATGTTTGAGGAGTAGGTAGAATGCGGTATATGTCAGTTTGATCCCGGAGGGTTTTATTTTGTACTCTAATAGCTGTTACGAGCCTACATTATATCCAAGGAGTAATTTTCCTTAGGGGTGCCCAGCTCGCTTTGTGTCAATATTCTAGCATTTTAAGTCACGTACAGTATATGCTTCTGGGAACAGTGCAGGAGCCAGCCAGACTCATAATGGTCTGCATTCATTAATAAAGGCAGAAGCTTCTGTCCCTCCATTGCCCACTACAGGGATGCCTCCCTGGTCTTCAGGGACCCGTGCAGACACATTTAAAGAAAGCTTTATTTTGAGTGGGCAGGAGATGAAATGCAGGACTTGCAGGCATTTCCTAAGTCAGCTATATGCCCGAGCACAGGGGTGACCTTAATGGGTCAGAGAAGAATGCAGGTCAAAAGACTTATTATCCAGCCTGTTGGAAACCAATTGCTTTTGTTAAAAAAAAAAAAAAATGTAGTACTTAAAGGTTGATAGTAATGTAGAGTTCTGTTTTACAACCTGCAACTGTATTGCAGTGCAGTAGGATTTTTTTTTTCAAACACACAAAAAAAGAGGAAAATGATCCACAATGTACACAGATAAAGGACTTCAGATAAGTGATAACATGTAGGGTACCATAATTAGTTAATCAGTGATGATTGATTACTCATGGTTGTGTCTTGAACTAAGGGAAAAATAACATGCTGCTGTAGTACTCTTACCATCTGTTGAAATAATGCATCTACATTTCATCTTTATATTTCTTTACTTGTACCCTCTTTGCACTGTTTGTCAGGTACAGCCGTATCCTGTTTCATCTAGTCATAAAAAACAGAAGTCTCATTTAAATAGAATGCAACCGCAGTTCACATTAAAGATTTTAATGGGATAGTGAGTCTGTGGTTATCTATAGATATTTTTTCTTTGCTAATTCTGATGCTGTGAGTGGGAATTATTTGCTAGATATTACATCTCATGTTCTGTCTGAAATAAAAAACATACACCAGACAGCAACAAAAACTATTGCCTCTTTGTCTCAAGGAGGTCTACAAATAAATCTTTCCATATTTTTTTGCAGAGGAGATTCTTCCAGCCAGTGTTACAGTGAAACTTGGACATGCTTTTAACTCCCTAACACTAACAACAGGGATACCCCAAAGCATTTTATCCAGAACAGGGGTGTCATATAATGTTTATAGCAGCTCACACACAATTGGGATTCTGGGCTCAGATCACAGATTCTGCTGTGAAGAAGCCTGCATCTCTTGAAACAGGACAAATGCACTTTAAGACTTCATTTTTCAGTATAAAGCATGTCATAATAAGATTCTTACAGATAATATAATATGTGCTTTGTAAATAAGAGCAAGATAGAGGAATTGAAATTGTACAACAACTTTTCTGCTTTGGTTTGCTTCTAATGTAGTAGCAAACGTGGTGGCAGGCAGAGCTTTCCTTCCCAGTTGCTCCATTTTGTGCATGCAGAGTTAGCATTTGCATTCACGGACGCGTTCCTCCTCGTGACACCAAAAGCTTTTGGAAACACTACCTTAGCCATTGCTGAAGGCCAGGAAGGAGCACGTTAGTAAAATATTGTTCCCTTTCCCTTGCTAAGTAGGAAATAAACATTTTTGCCTCTCAGTGAGACTGCTCCATGGCTAAGCAAATTTCGGGGTGGTGAAGAAGGGCAGCATGTGATATCTGCTGTTAGCAAATTACTCCTCTTTGGCAAATGTATGTAACTGTTCCAAAGCCAGCAGAAACCATGCGGAGGTTCCTGGGAGTTAGACTTCCACCTTGGGCACTGCATCCTCAGCCCAGGGGCTCTCGACTCGGATATTGTGCTTAGCAGGGGCACGCGCCACGAGGGTCAGTTCTGTGTGACCCACCTGCGGGACCCGAACCAAGATGTGCAGCGCGGAGAAGAGCGGAGAACCCTGCCCTAAATTTTTAAACACAACCCCCCTCATAAAAACAGCAGCAGTTCATAACGGGGATTAATGTTTGCAATTTTCAGTCCCTTAGATGTGGGGTCTCCAGTAGATGGCTTTCCGTGGAGTGCAATATGGCTCTCGGTGGGATTGCAGAATTTGCCTCTGTTTCTTATCTCTCCGCGCGCATCCCTGCTCATCTTGTTAGTGTTGTGCTTCTTGGGTGCTTTTTAAAATGTATTTATTTGTATTTATTTTTACTCTGACTCTTAGCCAAATAGGCATTTCTCTCACTTTTGGGGAACATCAATTACTTTGGTACCTGTGTTCTCTTTTGACTGTTGATAGTAGGTTGCCTGTTTAAACCTATGCTGCTCAAATATTTCCTGACTGTCATGTTTTCCTTGGCACCTCTTGTTTTCTTCTATTACCTCTTCACTATCTCTGGAGCATCTCATTTTGCACCAGGGCACAGGAGTCAGGGACACCAAGAGCAAGGACCAGCCAGGCTTCCTTGCATGTTCTCTTTTGTCTCCCTCGCATTTGGACCCCTCATTTTTTTAAATAAAAATGTCATTGTGGCCACAGTTACAGCTACACTTTTGACTCTTGCTTCTCTTCATCCAGACCCAAACTGATTATGCATTTCTTGGTTAGCTGAAAAAAAAATAACTGACCCATGCTCTCCCTCAGCAGATTTAAAACAAAAGATATTCCCCCCCCACCACCATATCTCTCTGCTAAGCAACAAGCGGTAAATAACTTCTCAGAAGCGAATTAAAAACCTGAATTGAGGCTGACACCCAGTATTTAGCTTGTCCTGTTGTTTCTAGGTACTGCCAGGATCTCAGCCCGTTGTGTCATGCCATAAGTGCTGCAATAAGTGGACACAACAGGATGACAAAAGAGCTGACTGTCAGGCTTAACTCTTAATTTCCTTGCTTTTGTGGCTTGAAGTCAGGCCCCATTACCTGTGACCAGCCAACATTTTACTCGGCAGTGTGTTGTTACTGCATTACAGCATTTTGAAATGCTTTTACGTGAAGAATAAGAAGCTAGATGAAATCAAGTGGTAGAGTGTATTTTCTTAATACTCTGGCCTCGGACAGTCTGGAATTCCTGCCATCAGCATTAAATCATTTTGTATTCACATCTGGAAATTGCATCTTCAAGTGTCACTGGGTTGTTTTCCTTTAATCTTGAGAATGGCACTGCATTACAAATTCCTCAGTCTTACTGTAAGATCCTTTCCTTGCCAAATCTCCCATGAACTATTGTTTGTGTGCGTGCATAGCTTAAGGAAAGAAAAAGGGAGGCAGAACCATTAGACGGGTCTGCGATCATGCTGTATTTCACATTTGTTTTGCCAAGGCTGTTTTTACATGTCCTTTCCTGGGTGGCTCTGGAGGGTATGGTTCAGTAGATGTTCACTTCATTGAAAATGATTGCTGTCTTCTGGGAACAGGTTCATCCTGAAGTGCGCTTGTCCAAAGGAGTTTGAAGACAGATCAACCTAATAAAGCAGAGGAAGGGGAGCGCACGTGCTAGCAGCAATTTGTGGGGTGCAGCACCCTTCCCCTCTGCGTCACTTGCCCAACTCTGCCCAGGTCACTAGAGGCAAAATTCATCACTAATCAGTGTCTACCTCCCTGGCTGTGAAATAGCACTCACAGACTTCCCCCAGTTTCGGTGGAATTAGTTTACCTTGCAGAAAATGTGACGTGTGCTGGATTGGTTCGCTGCCCTTGGCTTGATGCTTGTGGAGGATCGGCGCCAGTGCAGGTGTTGAAAGAGCATCTCTCATCCTTAAAAATGATTGACTCCATTAGGGCAGTGGTACGAGAGAGGGTGAAACTTATTTGCTGCTAGAAATAATGTTTATTCATTACGTGAGAAAGAAGGATTTCAGGCTCCCAAAGTCTATGCTGGGTCACCTTGAATAAAGCAGTACACTCACTTGAGGAAAAACATCTGTGGGTTTTGGTGACTAAAAGAAGAGCTGTGGCAGCCCTCCTCCTTTCTCATCAGTCTTTAAATTCTGTGCTGGATGCAGAGTGGCTCTTACCACAATATACTGTGCTCTTCTTTAGGGGGAAATAGGTTTTAATGCGATAAACCACTTGAAGTGATGCCACAGTCTAGGAAGCAGGGCCCAACTAGCATATCTGGGGTTATAGACAGCAGTGGCTTTTATGATAAATAAATGCACTCCTCATCTGCATGCAATATAGATCTGATGCAGTATGTAAGTGGCCAGCAGCCACACGGAGGACGTGCGTGTTTCCCTCGCTTCAGCTCTGCTCAAGCCTACCTGGAGACATTGCGTTGCCTTGTGACCGTGTGAAACAGCTGTAGAAACGTTTCTGTCTGCTAGCAAAGCTGCTCCTGGATGCTTTAAGACAGGGAGGGGTCAAATATGTTTTCTTCCAGTCCATTATGTCGCATGATGTCGGTAGGATTGTTGGTGCATCTTTCTTTCATGCAGAAATGCCTATCCTGCAACTAACCTATCAACTGAAAATTATATCCTCAGTACTAGACCATTTTGTGAGAAGATTGGGCATGTGTAATTGTTACCAAGAAAGTAACCTATTTCTTTCATTTTTCTTACAGAATCATACGATGACCCAGCATAGCAGTTAGTGCAAGGCCCATCTCTTCCAGAGGATTCTTTGTGGCACAAAAAGGGAACACATTTTACTCTTTGCACGAAACTTTCATTGTTAATGTATATTATTCAGAAACATTGTATTGTACCATAAAACTTGTATTATCGAAACTGTTGGATGTTCATGTGTTTGAACTTTTGAGCACCGGATAGACTTCCTGTATATAAAGTGTTGCACATGTATTATGTTGTCTGATACTAAAATGGTCTTATAAAGACAAGTGGACTTGGGCCCTATTCAAGAAAGATAAAAATAATAATAGTACTGTGTGAGGGGAAAAAGCAGCTTAAGAAAATGTGTCATTTTTGAGCAGGAGGGAGAAGATAATAGCTATGTTCCATTACAGCTCTGTTTGGCTTTCCTTTCATTTAAACTTCAGTCTAGAAATCTCTCTCTTTTGGTATACAAACGGATGAATTCAAGACTATTTTTTATTGCTGAAGATTCTTGCAAAAAATTATGAAAAGACTCTTTCTCACAGAGCAGGAACCCACAGTTGAATAAGGCCCGTATATATATTTGTAAGCCTTGCGATATGACAGATAGCATTACCATATATGCAATAGTTGTTATGTAGATTGTCAAAGAATTTTTTTTTCTGGATACCATTTGAAGCTTTGAGTGTTCAAGACTTTCCTTAATGATTTCACACAGCCAAATTCTTGAATCAGTTGAACTAACCTGTATGTTACTGTTATTAATGTTTACTCTGCGGTCTGAACCTGGAGATTACTGGAATTGTTTTCCAAAAGGAAATAAATTCAGTTTACCATTACGTGTGAGCGTGCTTGTGTCTTGCCTTTTCCTTTGGAAGCGATGTTATTGCCATTACATTAATGACATAAAGAACCACCAAGATCTGGAGTCCCATTGCCCCAGCAGCTCTGCACATGCTGCCTAGGAGCAAGTCCCTTTTCACCGAGCTGGGCATTTAACTAGATGTAACAGAAAAAACAGCAAAGTAAATTGCTCTTGAGGGTTAATCCCTATTTCTGTTTACTTGTTTGTTTGGTTTTTAATGTGGCAATCTCAATAATGTCATACCTGTACATTTGACACGTTGGCTGCCAGATCAGTCACTGCTTATATTTTGTGTATAATTACTGCACAATCAGCATAAGATTATTTAGTGAGTTGGGTCTAGCACTGAAAACCAGCAGCCACAGCACCATCCTTGCCCACCAGTAGCCCCTGCCCCACAGCTCAGCTACAGAAGAGGAGCAAAAAATCATCCTCTGCTATCTTAGTAGGGTGTCCTGTTGCTTGAATTGCTGGATTTGTGCCATGGAAGCCAACGTTGCTGAAATACTGCAGTTAAAGAGCTGCACATCACAAGAGTCCAAATGGCTGGAGCTGCTTGCCTATTGCTGTCAGGGTAGATATAAAGTGTGATTTCCAGTTTGCTGAATGTCACGTTTTGACTCTCCGCAGATGGAGGATGGAGAGCAAAGAAGTAAAGTCTGAAAGTGTCTGGTTACTATATATTTCAAGAAGAAAAAAATGTGTCATGTTTAAAACTCAGCTTTGAGAATGTAGTGTGGTGCATATTTTGCCGAGTACAAAAAAGAATTCCTGGGTTGTATATGAAAAATCTCATTTATGCTGACAAAAGGATAAATGCAGGCACAAGTACACAAGGCTTGTAAAATGTCAGTTCTATTTATAAGTCAGAAACTGTTCCCATTCTTATTCTCATTAATATATTACTCATCTCAGCCAAATTGAATGTGATGATATGTTCTTTATTTTTGACAGATACCTTAAAGGATATAAGACATTTCAGCCTTCATGTGTGAAAGTGTGACATATTGGTTAAGACTGAAAATTGCATGTTTCTCGTAGAGTTCAAGTATATAAGAAATATTACACCCTACTGTTTTTGTAAATGCCAGAGTGCCACTGAGTTGAGACAGATGGTAGCTGGGAAAGATGCAATCTTATAATCAAAAGCTAAAATATGTCAAAAATATGTTAGCAAACAAAACATAGCATATTACTAGCGTCTCATGTCATGACAGCTTGCAAAACATGCAAGGATGTTGAATTTCTAGATATGTAAATAACGTAACAGTAAACAGAGCAGCAGCAAATGTGATGAAGGCTTCATGCATCGATTGTCCCTTCAGCTGAGTGCTGGGGAGTAGGAGGGTCTTGTGGCCACAGTGGGCCCCAGGCGGCTCCTAAGAGCTGCTTGCCAATATCCAGTGCTGGAATCCTCTTACCTTTCTGAAAGTAACAGGTTTCTCAGCAATACCTAAATAGCTGCTTAAATAGATTATGGAAGACATTTAAACTTCCCAATGAGAATTGAGTGTTCCTTGGGGAATTATCATGGCATTCAGAAAAGGCAACGAGAGATGTGGATCGTCTTGCTTGCTGAAGAACAGGCACAGCTCTGTGTGAGCCATATTCCAGCCATGGCGTGCCTTCCCTTGGCCTGGGGCAGCACAACCTGGAAAGGGCCCTTCTCAATATGCTGGCCATAAAGTGGAAGAATAAATCTATTCAAAAGGCTGTGCGGACAGATTGATGGACAAGCTATCCTCTTACATCTGAGCCTGGCTTTGCTCCCAGCATTTCCAGTGGACATGAGTTTTACTGTAAGTGATAGTTTAATAAAATTATTAGCCCTTCTGCTTGTTTGCTATATTTGTATTTAGGAAAATTGACAGACTTAAAGCAGGTATAAATATAGAATTTGTGCTGCAGAAGTGAAGCAATTGATCCAGATTATTTGAGCATAAGACTTATGAGGAAGTGTGCTGATTCTTAAACAGAACAAAAGATGATCTGGCAATAAATAAGGGGCATTTGGCATTTATGCTACTCAACTTCCTAAAATAAGCTTGCTTGCTGGAATCAACATTTTGATAACCAGTTGCCTAAGTTTGGTTCTACCAATCCATCTGAAGTGCATCACTTTATGTGGAGGTTACAACTTCTTCGATTCACTCCTACCACAAAGTTCTCATTGTTTTTCCTCATTTGGGAGTTCCATGTGGGTCCAAAAACCCACTGAAGAATTAGGCAAAGGTCCTACCTAGAACAAATTAGAAGTTACCACCTTTTTCTTCTAGGTATCATCTCCATGTCTCAGTGATGGGGCTATTATAATTCTGGCATGACCACTCACTCTGTTTCATTACTGCTGTCCTCAAGAAAAGAAAAAGAGGGACGTCCCTTCCATACCAACATATGGCACTTTCTATTTATAACAAGATTAACAATTCATTCACACCTTGATTGAATCCTGCTTTATTGAGATGTCACAACAGATTCTCACAGCCTGCAAAGGGAAAGACTTACAAATGTTAATATTGTGACAACTAGGGCACATAAAAGTAAATGAATTATAATTGGTGACAATTAAAAATAGCTCAGTGTGAAAACAGAATATTGTGCTGCTGTTACTGCTGTGTCTAAAATGAGGCAATGCGAAAGACTCTTTAGAATAAGGCCATCCATAAATTCAGAAATGCTACCTTGATTCCAGGATAATGCGTTCAGTCATTCACTGATGCTCAATTAATGTGCACAAGGTGTTTATATCTTAATGAGCAATGTGCCATTCTCTTTAAAGTGTTTGCTTCACTGGATTTGTAGAACCACAAAAGTAAACAAGTTCAGGTCTTTTTTTTGCCTATTCCGTTTAATACCTCCTTTTCCCTCCTCGTGTTGCTTCCTGTATTTGTATGCAGAAGATTTCTTCGATTATTATTATTGTGTTGCTGTTGTTATTGGTAGTAGCAAACTGTGAATGCTCCAGCAATGCACTCCCTCAGGAGCTGGGAGGTCCCTGGCCACCAACTCTTGTGTGCCCATCTTCTTCTGTGCGTGGCACACAAAAGCCTGACAAGGTCTCACTCATGTTTCAGAGCTCTCTTTCTTTTCAGAGCTATTTGTTATTGTCTCCACCATCACAAGTTTAAAAAAGGAAAGTTAATTAAATATGGAACAAGACTGAGCAGCATCTTTTAAACCATCATGTCATTAGAATTGGATCCCTCTGAGAGCTGCTTAAAAGGGGTTTGAGAACAATGACTATTCAATCAGATATTTATGGGCATAGTTATGTAAACACACTCTTTATTGTCTATGTATATTTAATATAATTATCAGTTTTGTACTCGGACTCTCTGGAGACCCAACAAATCACAGTGTTGCTTTGAAAATGTCAGCAGAAAAGACAATTATGTTGCAAGCAAGTATTCATAAATTATATTAAAAAGTCCTGTGAAAATGTATCCTGTGTTGCAGAACTGCTTTTGCACTGGCAGAATCATCACTGCTTCTCTTTGATTTAAACTTTTCTTGTTAGTAACAAGGAAGTTGCTTGAAAACAAAGTTGTAATGCTAAGAGTGCTCTGTTTCTGACTAGTGGGACAGTATAAGTTGTAGACAAATTACAAGAACTTACTTGTTTGTTATGAATATGCTGGGATCTTTTTATATATTTCTAAATAATTTTTAGTAAATTAGAAGCAAAAACTATTTGAAGAACATTATCCAGGTCCTACATCACTTGCTATGTTTTTCTTCCTCTGTGAGATAATTCCTAGCAACTTGCCATGTTTTTAACTTCTTTTGCTCATTATATATTAAAAATAATAATAATAAAGTGGAGAACAGGGACAGTGTTCCGTAAATTAAATGTGCTGTACTTAGGCTAAACCAATATGTGTGCTGCAGTTTGATAAACACCTAGTAAGTGGCAGCAAATCATCTCTACTGCCAGATATACAATCTGCATATCAACATCTTAATTAGCAGCTAATGACATTTGAATGGGAAGGTTAATGTTAAGCACAGAAATGCAGTTCAGTAAAGGGTAAATGAAATACATTGAGACATTTCAATCTGTATTTATTTTTAAATATGAAATAACTGTGTTTTGCGGTAAACATTTATCCGTACATGTGATATAAAAACTCCAGAAATAAGATGTCTTTTCTAGTATATTTGGCCCGACTGATCACCAGTGATGTTCCATATGTTGGGCAAAGAGAAGACAGAATTTTGAAGAAAAGAAAAAAAGAAAAAAAAACACATTTCTCCTGTGCCATTATTTCTCAACAGGCAAAAGATGGTGTAATTTGTGCTACTTGTCTCATTACTTACTGTCTCGGCATGTGTTTATAAGAAGGACCTTGTGTGGGATGGTGCTAAGCAGAGTGTGTTTCTGCTGCCTTGTGTGATGAAATTCTGATAGGTGTAGGACTGACTTGGGTCGTGCCTGGGTGTCCAAAACTGAACAGATTAGAACTGCTGACACATTAGAGAAGGATCTGCTATAGAAATGGCACCATAGATTTTGTCAGGAAGATGCTACCAAACCAGCAAGTTTGCATGGAGCATGGGGAGCATTGAAGGGTGCTTGCTTTGAGATGTAAAATATAAAGTACTTCCAGGATGCTCAGTATTATAAACCCTGTAGCCATCCTCACACAAGCTCCTGTGTTGGCTGCAACTAACAGGTCAGCTCCAGAATAGGAGATGTCCTTTAATCTAATAATTTCTTTGTTGCTGGGATTTTTAATTTTTCTGCCCCTTCTAGAATCTTGATCTCATACAACCCTCATGCTTATTTATGGGACCACTTATATACTTGTTTAGACAGAAAAAATAGATTGTATTAAAGTGGCTGAAAGTAACACAATTATGCCGCCTTGTTGGCATAGACACTTTGGCAACTTCAAAATATATAGATGAGCACATATGTATATATTTATATTTATATGAATATATATGTGTGGTGTGTATATATATGCATTTTAATTTTTATATAGTAACACCTTTACAAGGTGAGTGATGTCCTTCTGCACAAATAATAGGCAGAGAGTGTCGGAAACAGATCTATCTGTGCAGCAAAAAGGATAGAAATCTACAGCATCTAGAACCTAAATGACATAAAAAAGATATTTTAAATATGTGGAAATGCCCATCTTTGAGTATATTATAGGTTTTTTTTTCAGAAAACACTGGTTAGAGATTACTTTTTTTCTTGAGTGTCATCTTTTTTCTCCATCTCATTATTCCCTTTTCTTTAATTGTTTAATGACTGACATAGGACAATTTTGATTTTCTTAATTACATTTGTGAACTTGCATTTGATTTGGTGGCTAGGTCATCATTCTTGATGAACTTAAGAGCCACGTTGATTCATTCCTCCTTTGACATATTTTATTTCCAAACACCTTTATTCCTTTTTCTTAATTCAATACCATTAATTTTCTGACATGAAATGAAAGGTCGTATGTTTGATTAGATGATAGTTTTTGATGTGCTATTTGTAAATCTTTCAGCCTTATTCATGGCATTTTCTGATCAATAATTGACTTTTTTTTCAATTTTGCACTCCTTTTTTATTAAAAAATATCCACCATGTCATCTCCAGACTTTCAACCTCTCTTCACTCACTATCCAAAGGCATCTCTTTCAAAAACTCTATTTCTCTTACGACAAATGGAGGATTAGTTGGGGTTTTAGAGCTTCCCTCAACAGTGCCTCGTTATTGTGGTATGTGTTGCTTAAATATTCACAGGCTGTAGCATAGAGATCATCAAGAGAGGCATGACAGTCCATTTCCAGGTTTGACAACTTATGTTTATATTATATTATGCTTTGGGGGGGAAGTATGAATTGAACTTTTGACTTACCATTAACAAACCCAGTCAGTCTTTTACCCTATTTACAGCTCGTCTGACTTTTAAATCCGAAGAGTGTCTTTTCTCTCAATGATAACATGTTTTCAGAATCTTTCAACACTTTCTTAATTGCTAAAATTTGCAAACAAAAGAAACACCCATGCCTCGCTGCCTGCCAGCATTTCCCCTGGTCAGGCTTTTTCAATCTGTTGTCTTCTAGTGTTTCCCTCCCTACATTTTCAAGGGGAATGGAGGAGAAGATTAAAGGGTTATGCAGAGGTTATGTTCAACTGTTTGTTCATTAGATTCCTGGCTCACTTGGTTGTTCAAAGGAGTGCCTGAACATATGAATGATGTTAGATTGCCCATATTTATTTAATACGCTCAGTTTCTGTGCTCTGACTCCTGTCAGGCTTACAAATGCAGGAGCCAATTTGAAAACCTTGAAGCCTTTTCTGAGGGAGCGACTGCTAATTATCATCCTCCCCTGAATTTCCTTTTCTTGTTTGCTTGACTTGAATGTAAGGCTGGAGTGCAACTTCGGAAGCCTGACAAATATCAATCAGTTTGCTCAGCACACAGCACCATGGCTACTTCGTTTGTTTACTCTAACCAAGGTTTCATTTCCTTTCAGATGCTACTTGATGCCTCTGTAACATTTGATGTTACTAAGCAAGAGCTTTTGTTCAAGATAAAAAATACTTGTGCTAATCTATCTGTGACAATACATGCTTGAATTGTATCTCATTTTTCTCAGCATGAAACACCCCATGTCTTGGTATTAAGATGGCATTTCTACCGTTACAAAAGTTGGTCTGAGATGTTCTATACATTTCTATGAGAAATGTATTCTTTCTGAGCCCCTTTTGGGTAATATTATTCACTGTTCTCAGTGTAAGCCATGAGTTGGTGGTATGCTTTTTTCCTGCAGTATAGGTAAAGTCTTGCACAAAAAATTGCATGCTGTTGCATTATTGTTTTTTTGTTGCCCTGGGCTCAGTCATTCTGCTTCTTTCAGGGACATGTCTACTAGCTGGACTCTCCCAAGTGGACACACTTTATTTAGGGAAATCCCAAGAGTCTCCTTTGATTTTGGAGAAGATCCATGAAGCAACACATGTGACAAATACACCATGGTGACACATGGGATAGACCAAAGATTCTTCTCACCCTGTGGCCTGGTAGGCACCACTAGCAAGCAGATGATGTCTAGGAAAAAGTATAAGGCTTTGACTTTCCTTTGGTGTAGTTTCTGACCTTGAGTGAATGTTGCCCCAGGGTTTCCTTAGTCAAAAGTGAGTCTTGCTGTTTGACAGGTTTGGGTGACAGCTTTTTTTTCTTGATTTGTCAAATTAGATTTTGAGCCTGTATAAGCTTTAAATGCATACAGAATCCTGCTGTCATGAGTTTCATTTCCTAACTACACAATGCATGAAGAAATGCTTCCTTTTGGTTCTTTTGAGCCTCACCATTTAATCTCATTGCAGAAAAGAAACTGATCCCTGTTCACCTTCTCTCTGTCACTCAGACTGACTTCGGTCCTCTGCTGTAGCCTTTTCCTCTTGCCTTGGGATCTTTCTTGCTGCTCCTCCACAAACAAAAGAAGTCACTAATGAGTAACACAGATCATCCTTCCCACCAAAAATCCAAAGATCTATCCATGTTATGCCAAGGAACACAGTGCAGCAAACCTCACTTGGCCTTGAAATGGGATGGGACATCCTCAGGGTATGGCGCACCACCACCCCATGCAGAGACACTGTGCAGAGTCCCCAGAGCAAAACAACCAGGTTAGTGCTGCTTCTTGCAAGGGCTAATTAACTCAGGACTAATTAATAGCATCCTACCACAGTGACACAGCCATCCAGAGCTTGCTCTATAGCTGTTTGCTCGGGGATCTTCTCACAGTGTGGCATCCAATGTAGATATGTCCTTGGGACACTGTCTTGCATGTAGCCCAGAAACTGCAAGGAGAAGCTGTAGGCTTGATTATCCTCTCATTTACATTACTTTTAGCTCAGAGCAACTCTCCCGAAGTTGTTGGAGGTACAGTAGCATTGAACCAGTACGATACAGTGGAAAAATCAGGTACCAAAGGTATGTGTGTGTGCCCACAAGTGTATGAATTGCAAAAGGAATAATATTAAAGTTGCAGAGTTGATAACTGAGACGATTTCATGTGCACAGGATAAAGATCTCTCAGTTATGTGATCATTTCCTCAAAACCATGACCTCCACCGGTCCACAGGGAGGACTTTGACCACTGGATGAGCAGCAGCTTGGTATTTTGCATTACTCTCAGCCTCCAGTTTGGAGCTGGAGGCTCTGTTTGCTGCATGCTCTTCAAGCCCTCCACACCAGGCAGAATTATTAATTTCCCCTGACCCTTTTTGGGGTGCTCCTGTCTGCGAGGTTGGTTTACTGCACCTGCTGCGTAAATGCCAGTATTTCCACTGCACAAAACGGACTGAGGGAGGCAGCCCTAGCCAAGGCCATAGGTACTTTTTTTTCAACTCTCTTTGCATTTGTGAACTGCTTCATGTTTTCCAGTGGTGGATAAGCCCATGTATGGTCTGAAAATATTTTTCCCCAGTTTACCTTTCTGTAGCACAAGAATCTTTTCCCCCTCAACACAGCTAAACCTACTTTATCTTCCCTACTTTGTCCTTGTCTACTATTTATCCTCTTTTCCTACAGATTAACCTCCAGTCTCCATCTCCAGAGCCCCTACAGCTTTCCTCACTACCAGTTTCCTTTGCTCAGGCATTCACAGAATCTCCTGAGGAAATAGCCAAATGTGTTCTTCTAGCTGTGTCCGTTTTCCATATTTCCTATTCCAGTCTGCCTTCCCAAACTGATTTAATTTCCATGCCTGAGGGACGCACACACTGAAGTCATTTGCTGGACTGGGCTGTCCCGTGGCCCAGTGGAGAGGTTGGAGGTGCTGGATGTTGAGTCATGTCCCTCCATGGAAACCCAGCGGCTGGGAGCAGCAGACGTCCGAATGCAGCACGGTGCACCACTTTGAACACTACTTCCCTCCCTGAGATGTTATATATTTAAACAATTTGAAGTTAATTAAGAGAATTTGCTTGGAACTAAATCAGGAATCTCACACATCTGTGTTCCCTTCCTCGAAAAGAGGCAGTTTAAAGAATGCCTGGAGCTAAACACATTATTTTGTACCTTGCTAAAAAGTTTTTTTTTTTTTCTTTTAACCTACATTGCTAGATGCCTATGAACATCTTTTTAAAATGCGGGGGGTTTTTTTAACTGATAATGAAAATTATTATTTTGTATGCAATTTAACTTCATCCTAACATCAGACTGCATAATTTAAAGTGAGTTTTCTTCATATACATAACATCATAACATTGCAAGACTCAGAGTCTCTAGCGTATTTAAATGCCTGTTGGTGAGGGTTCGCTTTAGATCCAAGTCTCCAGCGTCCCAAGCACGCTACTTGAGCCTCACGATAGCTAAAACTAGTTTCAATGGAATCTTCTCTAGAAGGCAGGTTAGGTTTTGCTTACCTTGTTTTAAATCAGATATGCAATGATTTTTATGTCTGCTATGAAAATGGCTTTGATCACACCTTTTCATGCCACTTTCACCTAAGCACTTTCAGATGTTGCCAGCCCCCAAAGGTTTGTTCAAAGGTCTTAAAGAAAAGGAAAAATTGCAACATCAGATTTTCAGACAGTCAGTTGTCAGCTCTGATTTGCCATTTACACTTGACATCATATTCATTACGGGCCACTCTATTTTTACTTACTAAAATGGCATGTTTTCTATCAAAGTGATATAAAGAACTGTATTTTTTTTTTCTTAGCCTGTAGTGACACAAACAATATAACACAGTGCTAACAGTATCTGGGTGAATGAACAACATATTAACAGGTTTATCACAAAAAAAAGGACACATTTCTGTATCCAAAATGAGATGAAGTTGTGGAAATCCTTACTACAAAATAGAGTGAAGTCTAAAAGGTTAAAGGGATTTTAAAAAATAATTAGAAAAAATCATGCATCAAAATAACTGAGTATAAATACAGAAGTATCAGCTGCCTGAGGAGGTCCAGGAGCTGCAGAACTCTGCATCTGGCAAAACCCTCTGGTCACCAGGCAGCACAGATGGGACATAGATCTACGTGGCCCTTTTGTCTGCCCAAGCTGCTATAGTTTTCATGGTCTTATGAATCTGGAATAACGTAAGTACAGCTTCTATTTGAACCAGGTGAGCAATAGTGAACTAGAGAAGTAGACCAAATTGTCAGATAAAATTAAGATAAATAAAATAAAATAAAATAAAATAAAATAAAATAAAATAAAATAAAATAAAATAAAATAAAATAAAATAAAATAAAATAAAATAAAATGAAACAAAATAATCAAGGCAGCCTGCCTAAATCTGAGCAGTAGAGCAGCAGCAACCATATGAGGATATAAGGATTTGAACAGCAAAAATCAAACTCTCCAAAGCACTTTTGAACTGGAGAGAGCAAAGAGTGTTCTTCACATAGCTGATGGTGACAGAGAGATGGCAAGGAAGCACGAAGCTGGTAGTGGGGAACTGACGGCATGTGCACAGTGCTGGAATTAGCAGAGCTGAGAGTTGCAGAAAAATAAAAACAAACACAGCACAGTGCAAATATCAACACGGGAAGCTTAATTGAGGCTTCTCTCTTTCCCCAAGTAGAAAAACATCGCTGTAGGTCTGCATTTTGTCAGCACCCCCACAAAGAAGCTACAGGAAGTAGAGTTTGCTAGAGGCAGGAGGGAGCTGGCTGATGCAGGGACTGGAGGTGAAGAGCATGTGTCAAAGTGTTGCTTCTCTGGCTCTTTGTGGCAGGTTTTGTGCTGTAACTCCTCTGACACTGTGTCAAGCAGACAGTACCCACACCTGCGACAGTAGAAGAGGCTGGGAAGGGGTGATGAGAGTAATCTTGGGTTTGGGGTTTGTTGTTGTTGTTTTAGGGTTTTTGTTTGTTTGTTTGTTTGTTTGTTGTCGGAAGAGGATCTCATTGCTATGGATTTGTGTTGGGTCTCATCTATCCCTTAGTTGCACCAGGACTTAGAAACTAACGTCCACTGAATCTCTGTAGAACACTTACCACTTAGCAGACCTCTGCCATGATAGCAGTTATTAAAGCACGGTTACATCAGGAAAACAATTGCATGTACAGGTTTATACCACCTGTAAGGGCTGGATTCAGAAGGGCTCTTTGCTCCTATGTAGTCCTGGGATTAGTGAGGTGCAGTTTTGCAATCAGGCGCAATGTTATCTTGTGATAAGAGCCAGCCCAAAGTTAGTCCATCACTCCTTGAAATTTCAGTGATTCATGTGCAGAAAGGAGGCACCTCTCCAAAGCCAGCAAACAGGATGGAGCGTCAAACCTCACAGCCTCATGGAGATGCAGGTGAGAGTCACTCTGTGTCAGGTGCTGGATGGAAAGAGAAGATGCAAGGTTGCCTTATCCATGCACCAGGTAGTAGAGCAGCAGATGGATCAGATGAAACTTAAAAACAGTTGAGAATGGCTTTCCATGAGTTCACTTGCTTTACTGAAGTTGGTAGCACCCACTTTCTCTTTCCAGCTACTGTTGTTAACTAGCCATTGTCATTAACTACCTCGATTGCCTTGGAGACATGTATGTTTATGTATTTGCTAACATTCAGCCACCTATTGAATTTGCTTATGTATAAAACATTTACACATACTCAATGATTATAGCAAATGTTCACAGCCAGCTGTAAACACAATACGATATTCTGTGAACAGAGACAACCAGTAGACTATTTCATGGCTATGGATCTAGGCTACAACATAATTCATTTAGTGTGAAAAACTTTTTCCAGACTTCTAAAGGCCGCAGTTACAGAACAGTAAAATAAAGTCAGATGCTGATGGCATTTGGCCATCGAACTTAGGATGTCACCATCCCACCAGTCACTAATAACAAGCCATTTGTGACTATACAGTAACAGGCATCCCTTGAGTGTGTACAGCTGAGCATCTGTTTCTGCAGCTGCCAGTCAGGCATTTTCACCCATGTGCAGTCTCTGCAAAGCAATGTTTTTGTGGAAGGACTGTCCTGTGAATGTCCTACCAGAGGCAGGGGCTTCAGTCCTGTGGAGTATGATGGGGAGCTGCTTGTGTAACCCTTTATCAGCATGATGAAATGGTCTGCAGGTGAGTGCCAATTGCTCACTCAGAAAGCAAGGAAGAAGCTACATTTCTATGTTTCTATTTCTGTCATAAACAGATCTTTTCACAAAACTAATCAAGCAGGGAGGGAAAAGGAAAGTAACATCTTAGTGAAATCTGCTGCTATACATTAAAGATGCAGGTCATAACAGGAATAACTGTTCCCCTTCCCCACCAGGTTTAAGATCAAAACACTCTAAGGAGAAAAGAAAGTGAGATTTTGACCCATCTGCACTCCCCAGTATCAGAGGCTACCCAAGAGATAGGACAGGGAGCTGCCTTGGCCAGGATGACTGGGACTCCAGGATTGCTCATGCAAACATGCCCCACGCTTGCATTAGGCAATATTCACATTAGGGCTCAGCACAAACCCGGTCTTCTAGCCATGGAGGCATCTAGGCTGGGCATGAAAGCATGTGCATGAAAAGAGGCTGCCCTGAGTTTATTAGCACCATGAGCTGACAGTGCGTCCTGTGCTCCTCACACAGGGCTGGCTCTAGCCCTCGAATTTAGCAGCATGCTGGTACCTCCCTTGCAGACCTCGGCCGACATCCAGCTCTCCTGCCCTCTGCGGCTGCTCCCTGAGTTTCTGGGCAACTCAATTAATATTGCTAATTGCCATGGTCACCTTCTAGGAGGAGGCAGGAAAATGAATTGAAGCCCCAAACAAACCCTGCTAGATTTCTTATTTCAAGCAACAAGGCTTGATCGGAAGGACAAAGAGGTTGAAATGCAGGATTCATCCAGATAGTCATTCCTTAATGTCACTGACCTGACCAGGGCTCCAGGAAATAATGAGAAATAGTGACTCCAAAAATAACCTTTAAAAAGTCTCCTGGTATATGTTAGGAAAGTACAACAGAAACATACTGGACTGCTCCTCCAAACATTAAAAAAAAATCCGAAGAAAGAAATATTTCTCTCTTTTTTTTTTATTTTCTCTTTAAACACTTTCTTCCATATCAAGACAGCATTAATTTGCCAGAAATGGCAGGATAATATTTATTAATCTGTTGAATGGCCTATCCCTAAAAGGTGGGAACAGGTCTCATGGGTGACACCTACTCTGTTGGATCAGAAATGCACCCGAGCCCCTTGGCTGCAAGACCCAGACTCTCTTGGGGTGATACAGGAGTGCTCATCTGCTCTTCCTGCTCTCATTCTGGCCCCTTGTTTGCCTTGTAAGGGGACATGAGTGAGCAGGCCAGAAGGAGCTGATGTGTCCCCCATCCAGGGCCTCAACATGGATGACAAGATCAGAGCTTGAGGTCATGTCTGAGATCACTCAGATCAAAATCTGAGATCACCCACACAGCTTCTCAGGTTGTTCCCCCAAAGCCTGCCCACTTTTACCCTCTCTCTATGAAATTTATGTTGGTGCACAGTGACAGCTATTTTGCTACTTATTTTATGTGCTATTAGTTGTATGCCAAATGCCTACTTAACACTGGACATGAATTTCAGTGTGTGAATGCACATTTTTTAAAGCAGCTATCCGTTTGGAGTGTCTCAAGACACCCGTTTGGAGAGTCTCTCTGTTTGGAGAGTCCAACCTCAAGAACTGTTGTGGAAACTTCCTTTTTTTAAAGACAGGAGGTACTAAAACTTTTTAGCAAATGCCTTTTTGCCTGAGGCTTTATGGGCCAATGACATCCAAGTTGTCATTCTGATGAAACTCTGAATGCAGAAGCATATTAAGACATACTTGCTAATGACAACCAAATGATGATGCATTAACTTTTCCTTTCCTTTAGAAATCTCATCTCACAATGCTTGTTATGAATTTCTATTTGCTTAGAAGAATCTGAACTCATTGGGTGTTTGATCTGGTATCCAGGTGCCTCTGGAAATCTGTATGTGAAATGATTAACTAATCATGTGTGAAAGAGGAAGAAATAACCATTAAAGTGAGCACTTGGTTAAGAAAGGGGCAAGAGGAAAGTAAGAGAGAAATAGGACTTCCTGCCTACTTCTGTGCTTTTGAGGTAAAGACGTAACTGTCCCGTGCTTCTTACTGCCCACAGCAGGTGCCCCACCAGGCAATGGTGTCCTGGGCAACAGGCAATGGAAACTAGTTAGAGAAATACCCATAATTGGTGGCTGGCAGTTTTTGCCACCTCTTTGCCCTTCTCCCCAGAATGATAGGGACATCTGCCTATCTGAAAAAAATAAATGCAAAGTTTGGAGGCTCTTGCTCCCAGCTTTGGGCAATTTTCCAGCTGGAGTCACAGAGAAGCTGTAGCCCCTGCGGCCTGGCTGCTTTCATGTGGTGTCTTGTCCCAGGCTGAATGTACAGCCGGCAGTCCTTCCTATGCGCCTTTTGTTCCACATTCATTTCCTGGCCCACAACGCTCTGCTCCATGGGGATATTACACATATCAAAAATGCAGGGTGAAGTTGTCTAGAAATGGAGACAGGTTGTTTTTGGCAGGAGGCCCTAGAGCCAGAAATATTTTACCAGAAGAAATATGGTCGATATTTATGGAAAGTAGGATTTAACTTTCAATGGGGCTTATGTTCATAAGTCACTTAAGGCCCTTCCGAAAATCCTACCAATAATTCTTAAATTAAACAAGTCAGCAATTCCATGCAGGCTGAAGAACGAAGCTCTGTGTCCCACTCATGGATCTGAACTAAGCAGCCGAAGGGCCAAAGAAATCTTCAGAGGCTTGGTATGATCCCATGGAGCGTTCATACATTTTATATGTGCTATATATGACATGCATCACTCGTATGACCCCTAAGAGCCATTACTTTCCAGCAAGTACTGGAAAGACCTTGGCAAAATGTGTCTGGCCTCTTGTATTCATTCACAGTGCAAGATTTAATGACCGCTGATTCATATTCAGGCTAGATTGCAATAATTTTCAGAATATGTCTGGAGTGATAAAGGGTTCTGCCATTAGAAATATATCTTCTCAAGACTTGGTCCCAACCCTGGCTGGTTCCTGTTTTCAGCTGATGGTACCAAATGTCCCATCAGAGTCAATGAAATGTTCTTTGGGTATTTTTGCAGGATCTTGCATTGAGCCCAGAAAACGCCAAGCCAGGTCTGCTCAAGCTAGCTACTAAAAGCAAGTTTGCAAACTATCAATCAGAGACATATACAAGACTGCAAAGGAGGCTAGGGACTCACTGGCTGTGGAGCAGCTCTGCCAAAAAGCACCTGAGGGTCCTGGTAGACATTAGAGTGAGTGTGAATTATCAGGAGGGAATGCTGGTGACAGAGGAGGTTATCAACATACTGATATGCTTCAACAGAAGCCTAGCAAGCATGTATAGCAAGAGAATCAGTGGAAGTGATTATTCTGATTTACTTGGCCCTTGTTAGACCACGTCTGGAATATTTGCATCCAGTTTTGCCCCCCTCTTTCCCCCCCTCCACCCAGAGCAAGTTCATCAGATGTCCATCAGGATGGTCACTTCTGGAGAGGCCGGGGCTGCTTCAGCCTGGAGATGGGACTCCACCTATCAGTTTCCCTGAGCACCCTATATGATTCCATGATAACAAAGAGACTTATTAAGAGACTTAATAAAGAGACTTGTAGGTAAACACAAATTAAAATGCACCTTGAAATGCCAGCCTGGAGTCACCCACCCTATTATTAATCAGGTAGATTTCGGGGAAGTTGTCACTGATTCCTAGTAGAGCTTTTAAATGTCTAACAGAGCTGCTCCTTTCCTTAAGATATAACAACCAGTGAAGAATGTGATGGAAATGGGAGCTTGCTAAAATTATTATATCTTAGACTCTCTAGCGCATAACTCCCTGCAGAGTATGAGTTCAGGGAATATGAAACAAAGCTTTGATGGTTCCACTGGACTTTGAGACCACCTCCTGTGGCAAGCTTAGTCAGGGCTATTTTGCCAAATGCACATAAAAGCAGTTAAAGGTAACATTACAGAGTCCAGGATTTTGAAAAATATCAGAAAAACTTCCTGCAGCTCTTCTAATAACCAGCAGTGGTTGAATACTTTACATACCTGCCAGATGTAGCAAACAATGAACAGAAGGAGATGTTGGAGTATGGAGTCGATGGACATAAATCAGTATTTGTAGCTGTAGAAGAGTGCTCTCCAGTGGTAACTGTTCTTTCACTTGTTATGTAATTCAGACACTGTATAATAAAAGAAGACCGCACTTGTTGAATACAAATGACTCTGGCAATCTTGGCAAGAGATGGCCAGATAAGTACAATCAGATCTCTGGTCAAAATCAGGAAAGATTTGGAGATGTTTTACGAAAAGAAACAAAGGAATTCGACAGATTCTTTGAGAATAAGTTAGAACACAGTATAAAAAAAATGTCTTTATCACTTCTGAATATGAGAGACTGGAAAGAGAAAATGTTTCCAATTAGTTAAATAGCACAGGCCCAGGATGAAAGATAAAAATTATACTCAAAATGACTCTTCTGGTAGCAACTGTAGTCCTACTAGGTAGCTTCTACACAAAAACAACAACAACAAAAAACATAGTGCACTTTATAAGAGCTCGGAATGTAAATGACAGAAAGTAGCTGATAGTTGTCCTTCTTAACTGTGACTATTGGGGATGCAAAATGAGTAAAGATTGCTCTAGGAACCAGCGAAGAAGAGATGTCCATAAACCCATAGCAAAGAGAAAGGAGAAGGAACAATGGGAAGACTGGAGGAAAGGGACCTTGAGGGTGTAGTGAGGGGAACTTTCATTTCAACCAGTAGCTTTCTGCTGAGGGAATCAGAGTAACTTGCACATAGAAACTCTGAGGAAGGGATTAAGGAGAAAGCAATCGATGAGTGAATTTGTCAAATATCCAAAGAAGAAGCAGCAGCAAGTACACACACCAAAGAAGGCTTGCTCAGGGCAGCTTGGCTACTACAAGTTAGTGAAAAAATAAAAGTGTTACATTTTTCATTCAGATTTGTCACCCCTGAGTTAATCCACTACAACAGCCTGGGCTCCCTGTTTTAAGGCAATGTAAAAATCACTCTTTTTTCTTCTTCATGCAGAAATATTCTGCAAATACAGGACAGAAAGCTGATGTAAGTGGGAGCTATAGGTATTCAGAGAGGATATTGTCAAGGGGAGAGATCGAAAAAAGCAAATTAGGCTGGATGTCTTTTGGAGACAGCCAAGATGAGGAGATCACACTCCTATCAGTATATTAGGTGAGGCAGGTGTGGGCAGTGCTCCTGATATCAGGAAGTGTCTTTGCAGATGACTTTCTAGAATAAAAAAAGACTATATAGCGCTAAGTACCTGTCTCAGATCTCAGTATAAATAGATGTTTGTCTGCCACAATGGATGATATTAATTATCTACCTCAATCCATTTAAAAAGGTAGTTTTCCCTTTGCACAGTCACTAGCTTCTTAGCGTCCTGGATGACTGAAATTTCTTTTAGCCACTGTTGAGAAAGTCAGTTTACTTACATACTTATCCTTAGTGACATGTACTATTGTTTTGATCTATATCCTTGCTTTTTAATTTTTAATCATTTGCTGAGTTAGACAGTATATTGCTGGTCTTTTGTAAACTCCAAATAGCCTTCAAATTTTCTTTTTAAATATATAAACATAGGAAACATTACTAGGAAACATTACTCAAGAAAACCAACCCAGAGATTAGCCATTAGCTTCACTAAAGCCAAATTTTGGTCAAAGAACTGCAGAAATTACAGTCTGATAATCCTTCCAAGAAGGGACTTACATTATTCATGTGAGAGCTAAATATATTTTCCATTATTTTGTTCATGTGAATGCCTTCTCGAAGCACTCCACTCAAGATTTTTGTCAGTTTCAGATGCAAATGCATTATATCAAAAAACTTTAATAGACGTTTGGGCCATCCAATAATGTTAGACAGTACAGCAGGCACCAAAGATATCAGTAACACTGCTGATGTGGATTTGTGTTCTGTGTTTATTCTTTCCATATTATCGTTCCCCTCCTGCAACTCACCCTGGGAGGCAGTAAGAAAACCTGAGTTTCCACAAAGGGTTAATAGCAAGAAACTTGCTTTCCAAATGTTTCTCAGATTCTGAAGCACAACTGATTACTTAAAAGGGTTTGGTAGAATGTGCCTGCTGTTAAGCCTATGAAGTAAGATAATTTGTTGTATTTTAAAATGTATTCAAGCCTATAAAACCACTAGTCTTCAGGGATGGGTGTTCTTCATTTCAGATATCATGCCAAACTCTGACATTTGGGAAAGAGGCTGACTGAGATGAAGTATAAACGAGGGACTTTTATGAGAGATATCAGATAGCCTTTAGCCGAGAAGTATGTCCACCATGTGTTTAAGTACAAATCTGGCTTTACACTTCGTTGTTGGTACTGTTACATCCTACAGCACTATAAGCTCCAACAATGGCAACAATAACTCTAGCTTTTGCTTTTGCTGGTGGGGCTGCCAGCCTCATCGAATTGCATAATACTGTTATATGTCTACTATGTACTGGGTGGAGACTACAGGCAGGAGCAGACTTGTTTTGTTAGCCAGAAAGCTTCACACAAAGCTATTTCCGTACAGAAATTATGTTATTATTGTATTAATTGGTCAGCGCCATGGATATATGTTTAGAAAAAAAAGAGCACCAAAGCACTTGTTTGAGAACTGATTTGGAAAAGGACAAAAAGTAATTTCAAAGGCTTTTGATAAAATAAAAAAAGTGTATTTGGAAAAGGTAAATGCTAGTGAGCTGCCTTTCATTTCGGTTGAGGTCAGGAAGCTGTGCATTGCTCAGTTCTCCTCACCTTCCTCACCTGGAACCAGTGCACATACCAGTAAAATGGTAACAAGTCTTACATGAAAGAGTG
>NW_010586197.1:0-16038 GCF_000705375.1 Tinamus guttatus | reverse complement strand
TTACATGAAAGAGTGTTTGTGGTTACTGCAAGACTTGTCTCCTCCACCAGGCAGCATGGTGCGGAGCTGAGGGAAGCTACTAGTGTTTTGATGTCTGTCTTGGAGTAGTACTGAAAGAAGATCCTGGTGTCAGTCAACACCCATTCTCATCTGCCATTTCCTAGAGCTGCCAGCAACGTTGCTAAGGAAAGCTGTGGAACAGAATGATGCAGAAGGGTAGCCAAAATATTTGCTTGTTCTTTGCATCTGTAGGTTCCAGTCCATAAAGCAAGGCTCACGATAGTGACAATCGTCCCTACTTCACCTCAGAGTAAATGGCAGAGATGGCAGTAATTTATTTTGAATAATTTGCTTTTCAGGCCTTGGCTCTACACTGGCCAGGGTGAATGCCACGCATCTGAGAGCAGTGCAGTGGCTTCCTACTGCTGGTTTAGGCACTGCTCATGCCAGTGCTAATGGGCAGAGATGAAAGCCCCCTTATTTGTCTCCCTGTCCCCTACCTCTCTTCCATTTTACACCTTAAGCATGAAAAAAAATGCATTTTCAAGAAGAAACCACTGGTTTTAATTACACAGTCTGGATCTGCCCAGCCAAAGCGTGTCAGCCTGCCACCTTCTCTGGGCTCCTGCTGGCCTCCAGCTCGGTCCCAATGGGCTCAGAGGGTTCGGAGCCTGCCTACATGGGCAACTGCTGAGAGGATATGTTGGCAGGAGAGGGTAAGATCCAACACTTTAAAATCTGGACAAGATGAAATGCATACTCATTTGCTGCTCTGGTATCAGATCCTGCTCTCAAAAAGCTGGTAATATAGTTTTTTGTTTTCTTTCTCTCTTTTCCTCTTTCACTAACAGTATCCAGATCTCATCCAGTTTGGTGGTCTCCTTGTTTATTATGTTAAAAACTGAGTCCCTTCATCTGCTCCTGCAAAGACTTGCCTTCAAGTTAGATCTAACTGGAAATCAAGCCTGTCCCCTTATCCTCACTCATGGCGTGTTCCTCTTTCCAGCCAGTGCTTTTACTTTCAGCATCACTGTACTACTCTTCCCTTTCCATTTACATGTTTTAGATACACTGTGACTGAATTAATGATTAGATCCTGCTTACGGATCCTGCCAAAGCTGAACACAACCAACTTCTGTTGTACCTGGAAGATTTTTGCATCAGCCAGTGGACAGTCTGAATGGTCACTTCCAATAGGCAAGGCTCTGCCTTCCCCAGTCACCTTGTTGTCATGGATTCCTTCCAGGCATGGACCGATTACTGAACACAAATTTTTCTTTCTCACCAGCATAAAGCTGGAGACATTAAATGGAACTAGCAGGAGGCAGGTTCAAAACAAGCAGAATGAAGAGCTTTAGAGCTTCGTGCTTCAGAAAGTGGAAGATTTGACATGTTCACACAGGTTCCAGGGGAGACTATGATTTCATGGAAGAGAAATCCACTGGAGATCAATAAATCTGTAGAAAGTATACCTGGTCCAGAAAGTCCTACGTCCAGCAAATGATTGGAGGATCGGAGACTACTCAGTGAAGGTATCACTTCATACCCAATCTGCTTTTGGCTACCATCAGAGACAGGACGCAGAGCTGTACAGATGTTTGGTCTGATCCAGTGTGCCCTTCTTGTGTTCTCATGTTAATCTGTCTCATAAACAACTAGCAAGACAGTAGCTAACTTCATAGCACAGCAGATAGAAGAAGGACTAGTCCATGTGTTTTGTACCTAAAATGAGGTTACAGCTGAAGGGTGCCTGGGCAGATGGGGCCAGTTCTGGAATTGGACACAGGTGAGCTGTTGTGGTACCCAAAGTAATTACCCTGGTAGTGCTGAGCTCAAATGCTAATAAATAAGAGATGTTTGAACAAACATTGCTTTACAGCTTGCTTAATCTTCCTCTCTACAAAGGTCTGTGGTGGAACACATAGGCATACCCTTGGTTGTTCTCACCACCCTCCACCCTGTGGATTTTGCACTGGCACCCTCAGAAACACTTGTAGATCTGGAGCAGAAAGCACAACTTACCATAAATTTCCAAACATTCATTGCCTCCCCAGGAAGCCCCAGAAGACTTCGAGCCTAACCAGTAAGTCTGCCTACTTGCCATGCAGATGCCACTGCCAGAAAGATGTAAGCCCTTAGCCTCACCACATGCAAGATTTTCTGCTGGAGAGCAAGAGGAGAGAAGCAGGGATGAGGGAAGGGCTCAGAAGACAGGATTCAGAGGAGGTTCTGGATTCGGGCAAAGACTTGAACTCTGATGTTTCCCTGTGCCATGGTTTGAGGCAGGCTGGGGAGAGATATTTGGCACAGGGACAAGTTCTCTCCTGCAAAGTGATTTGTAGCATTTTCAGAGTATGTTCCCCCCCATAAATAAGCCCCTACTCAACTGTAGATTAGACAGAATTGAAGAGTGTCTTCCTTGCATATTGCTCAGTCAGGCAGCATTTCAACGGAGCAGAAAAACATCTTTTTTTTTTTTTTTCCCCTTCTTTCCCCTTCAAGAAGCAGCCTGAGTGTTTGAAAGTTCTGCGGTTTGGTTTGGAGTTCAGTCATCCCTACAGAGAACTTGTTCTGCCAATCTCTACATACATGTCAGCCTAAATAGCAACAGATGTACAGTACCTTAGATGTATAAAATTTTCATAAAATATAACAAACACTGTTTTTCCACTTGGGATGAGTCATTAACCATATGCTCATGATACTGTTCTTTTCAGGGGAAGAACTGAAGTCCTATGCTTTGTGTACATAGAGGCCAGACTGGTGTGGTCTCAAGAGGGAGGGCAAGACTCCTTGTATCCCTCTTCCACTTTGGGCTCCTGGGACTGCTGCATGAAGAGAAGTTGCAGATCCAATGTTTACAGGTTCCCAGTGGGAGCGAGATCTTCTCTGGATTATGTGAACAAAAGTACTGTTGAGGGAAGAGTAACAACCCACTGTAAGCTTGCAAAAACCTGCCATAATGCTAAAGGGCATGTAGGAGACATTCTTTCAGAAGATGTCTTAGCAGACACGGTCTCCTTGTATTTTCCACACTTCTGAAGGCAGTGAGGGTCAGCTTGAGGCACGACACTATTTGGATCTGCAAAACCCTACACAGCCTTCTGGGAGGGCTTTACAGATTCAGTCATTTTGACCCATCCTCTACCGTATGTGATAATTAACTGAAAATGCTCTGACAGACTTTTGCTTGAGTCTGGAGATGGGCCTGGTCTACTTCCCTCTGCAGTCAGCAGGAGTTTCCCACTGACCACAGCAGCAGTGGGAATGGGTCCTTGCTATAGGGAGCACACATTCTCCTTTTTGATTTTTTTGCTCAGTAAGCTGTCCATCCAGGTGAGCTGTATATGCTAATAGCAGCTGCCCCCTTGACTAGGATATTATATAAAGGCAGAAGCTTCTAAATGCAGCTCCACTGGGTTTAAGGAAGTTTCATTCAGCAAAGCCAAGGCTGAGCCTAGCACAACTGCATGCAGTGAGTATAAACAAGAAAGTGACGGCTGAATTTTGCCATGTAGTCCAATATTAGATGGTAGCTATGATGCTGTCACACATAAACCATTCAAATGCAGCAATTTCTTTTTTAATTTCAACAAGAACTGCAAATGTCAGTTCCCTTCTGTGCTCTGGGAACATCGGTTTCCCTCCCAGTGAGTTGCACTAGCAGTACTGGCTGCAGCATTTTTTCCAGCTGTCACTGGAGTGATCAGTCCTACCTCTTCCTAGTATAAGCCTTTATCTGCTATTGGCATAGTCTGAGCAAATGGCCACTGGGAAGTCATAGCCTACGGGGGAACCCATAAGCATATCTAGTGTTCCTGAACAAGGAGAAGTGTCACCATGTCCATACAGTCTAAGTATTCAGCTCCATGACAAGTGTGTCTGGGAAGAGCCACTAATCTGCAGGACAAATATATTTTGTCGAGAGTCCAGATGTTGGCATAAGTGAACCAGAAGAGACAGAAAATTGTTTAGCATACAACAACCAAGTCTGCTTGGCAACTCCTACTAGAATGAGCATATGACTGAAATGGTGCAACGTAGTTAAAGAAAGCCTTCTGCTAACAGTACCTGGCAGCTTACCTCTTTGTAGGAGGCTCCTCCTTGCCAAACAAAGGAGCTAGGTATAACTGGCCAATTATCTCTGCATCTAATATAACTTGTCTTTATTTCACCTCTTTCTTCACAGGCAGTACATCGGTTATGATTAAATCACTGCAACTTGCTGGTGATCCCTACTTGGCATGAAAACTGTATCTCCAACTCAATGGCATTATGTCTCCAGAGAACCTAAACGGCTATGATCCACTTTGTTTTATCAGCTTCAGCTCCACTGTTTTGCACATTGTTGAATGCTTGGCCATACTTTATTATTAATGACCTCTGCTTATTTATTTCAGTTATTATGAACACTTAGCATTCACTCATCACCATAGACTGTGAGTTTGTTTTATGGGGATTACATTGAGTAATTATCATTCTAACTAAGAGAAAAAAAACTGTCATGCTCCCCCACTGCCAGCAGCTTTTAATCTGACCAGACAGCGAGGAACCCAGGATTTCACAGTTTAAACAGATGGAAAGGCCTGAGCAAAGAGGTGTATCTTGCAGCTCCTTCTAAATGTGGCCAAGTTCACGCTGAAGCATATTTCTGTCAGGAGTGGATTCCAGAGGTGTGAACCTGGAATGCCCTGTGAGTATAGGGTTCCAGCTTTCTGGCTAAGAATAGTTTTTATGGCAGATTGGAGACGGCAAGGCTGTTCTTAAATATCCTGGCCTTTGGCTATAGTGACCACAACCTTGAATTTCACCTACCTGTCACCTTGTATATGGTGCAGAGAGCAGAACACTGACACAGTGCCGGGCTAGAGCAGCTCTTCAGAGTATCTTTCCAGGAGTATTTTCTGGAAACACTGTGAAAAAATAGCAAAGAAGTGAAAGTAGTGGGGTACAGATCCTCAGGAGTTAGATGGGGCTTTACTGGAGCTCCTGCACCAAAGCAGGAGCATCTCTTGTCTATATTGTCTTACTCTGCAGCATAAAGCAGAATCCCAGGAGTGGAAGCAAGGCCAAAGACATGGAGCAGGTAGGGAACATGTGAGTCAGGGCTTAGATCTGCAGTGGCAGAGCGACCTTCCAGTCCGGGTCCAAGTGCTAATCTCTGAGGAATGGTGCAGCAGTGACACAATGCTGGGTGCTATGAGCTGCACAGCAGGCAGCTCCTCAGCACATACCAGCAGGAGGTTGTGTTGGAGATCAGTCATCAACAAAGCTCCAAATGTGGCCCAAAGTTTCAACCAGACCACTGCTGGCTTCCACGAAACCAGCACAGCTTGACCAGAGGACAATGGGATCTCAGGTTCACTGTGAGTTGTAAGCTGATGCATATGCCCCAGTTGAGTGGTGTTTGACTAGAAGAGAGGAGGAAGCCTTGAGACCATGATGGAGAAGTTTTAGAAGAAAATGAAAACTGAGGCTCATGATTCAGTTCGTACAAGTCTCACTTTTTTTCCTTAAAATACTATAAGCCAGGCTTTTTCAGTAAGTCGAGACCTTTTGAGGGAGTGAGGAGAGCATACCCTGTTACACTGCTAAGAGCAGGTTATATGGCCATATAAGGAGTCCTCTTTACAGTCCAGGAACCATGGCAGTGCTATACCGTGTTTCACTGCATGGAAAGTACTTGGGAACTGCTGCGCAGTCGCAGTTAATAATAAGTTAATGAAAAGTTAAGGAGTGAGTAGCATAGAGGGTAGTCTTTGTGAAGGAAAAGATGCCATAGACTTAATGTGGCTGTTTGATCGAATGGTCTGCTCCCTGCTGCTCAAGTGGTCCACACAGGGATATCATCTGCAGCTCTGGACTTCTGGCCCCCATTCACCTGCCTCTTGCCAGGTCCACCTTGTTCAAATGCCTTCTAAAAGATTTCCAAACCCTCCCCAGTCCCACTGCAGGGGGTCTTCAACAGAGAGGGAGCCATAGTATTCCTTATACACATGGGAACCAGTTTGTGTGCTCCTGGGAGAGCCACACATATAGCCACTGATGTCTTTACAGACAGAAGATACCCAGAAAAAAAATGGAATCAGCATACAGAGCCACAGCTCAACAACAAGCAGAGTCCAGGACCCCAGAGGCCCTTGCCCCATAGAAGATACCCTACTACTAAAATAAGGAGGCTTGCCCTCCTCCTGACATGTGGTCCAGGCGAGTAGTACGAGCTCCTCACTCCATGTTCGACATGAAGAAAAGGGCATATGGAGGCAATGCCATCCAACTCTTCACAGAGAGAGCTGGTCTGTTTCTAGTTTGGGATGACATTCAGGATAAGAAAAAAGGAACTATGCTCAGGAGAATGGCAAAAATAGATCGCACTTAGACTAGGAGATCACACATAAATATATGTGGGCTGTGCCCAGGCTGTCCCACAAGAGAAGAATTTGGCATGTGTTGAAGAAGGGCCAACACACAGGTATTGGACGGGTTCCAGGCATTATTGTTTCTGTAAGCAACACCAACAGAAAGATATTGGATCCCCAGCAGTTGTCATGCAAAATCATTCTCAATCCATTTCATCCTCACGAGTACTGTTGCCCTCCACCTCACCTTCACAAGAGATGGTGAGAGGAGGATCATGACTAACCAGGGAGAGGTTTTGACTGAGGCTGAGTTTTAAGAAAGGAGATGTGTCAGATCAACATACCCTTGCTGAAATGGCTTTTTAACGGCGCTGCCTAGGGCACTAGACATTAGAGACGTATAACTGAGAACTCCACAAACATTTGAAAAATGGCAAGCGCTGCGAGGGTGGAAGGACACTGTGTGTGGGGAAGGTGGAGGAGACGGGAGGAGAGGTGGCTGCTTTGTGAGCTCCTTCAACTCGGCTTAAATTCAAACCAGGCACAAGGCGTGTGAGTCTCCATGAGAGCCATTGTCCAAGCTGCTGCACAGAGAGGAAACCTGAGCTGGAGCAGGGTCTGGTCTGAGGGCTTTGAAGTGATTTCTTTCAGCAAGGAAATCATTTCCTTTGTCTGTACATGTTCAGGAAGACTGCCTCGTCGGAGACTGGTTCTCAGGTCTTTCAGATCATAATTGTTTTGTCCAGAAAAGGACCGTGACTGGAAATGAAAAAAATATATATAAACAGTAGAAAAAAAATGCTTGTGGATGTATATTACATCCATATGCAGAGGCAGAAAAAAAAGGGAAACAGGGATCAGTTAAAACAACAATAAAGATCTAATTCTGCTCTCAGTTGCAAGAGAATTGCTCTGCTGAAAAAAAAAGAAAAAAACAAGATGAGGCTCTAATTGAAGAAACACAGGGGCTAAAGCAGGCATCCCTTTCCCTGGCAGTTGTACACAGTCGAGCACTGTTACAGATTTTAAAATTTGCATTTTCGTGGCAGCCATGCAATACAAGGCGATGCAAAGCAGACAGCAGAGACAAACGCGTTGCACACACATGTAGAGATGTCGGCTACTCAGCCGAAACAGAAGGGAGATGGAATATCTTGCAATGTATGGAAAAGAGCAGCAAACACAGCCCAGGCTCAGGTTTCTCCACTTTCCGGCTGTTTGTTTCAACAAGCGATCTCATGTCCCCTGCTAGCGAGAGGCTGAAAGCGCTTTTTTCCCCGCGCTCCTTCCCCAGCTGCCCTGCTTCCTTTTAACTCCTTGTGACAAGCAGCAGCCCCACGTCACGGCCACAGCTTTACTGCTAACCCTGTCTTTTCACTTAAGGCCCAACCTGAATCACTTAAGTGTGCGCAGCTCCTACTGAAGTCAGTGTAACATCCGAGGGATTAACTGTGCCCTTGGGTGATTCCTAATACTTTCTTGCTCACATTCTTCCCTCTGGAAGATTGAGCACAGTCCCAGAGCTCGAGTGTCCAAGAGACCATTCCTCTTCCAGCACAGGATCTTTCCCTCAAGAGCACTTGCCAACAGCCTGTCCAGTCCAATTGCAAGTGAGTCAAATGTTGGTGTTTCCATCAACTTGCCTGGAAGACAATTCCACTGCTTATGCAGTCCAAACCATTAGGAACATTTTCCTGATATTCAGCCGAAATATTCTCTTTCTCAATTTCATCCCATTGCTCCAGGGATTCATGTTACTGGAGATGGGCTGATTTTAAAAAAATTTACTGCAGCTTTCCCTGAACTAATTCACTATGTGCTTTGATACAAGAAACAAAGAAAGAGAGAGTGAGAGAAAGCAAGGCAAGGCAAGGCAGAGGAACCCACTGAATAATCCAGGAAACAAGGAAATGTTGCTAGAGCTTTCAGATCTCAAAAAAAAAAAAATCCTCATAAGCACTGATTTGATAGACTGGCACAGCAAATCCACTATTTACAAACAAACAAGCACATCATTTGTAGAAATAATGTTTGCTTCTTTCCATCCTACTAAAACTCTGTAACTGTCTTTTAGAGACACTGCATCTAACGAAGTAATTTGTTTGTTTGTTTTGTCTCATATGGGCTTTAATCTTAGCTAATACTGGTGACCTAAGCACAAATGGGTGACATCTGCAAAGACATTTTTTTTTCCTACCGAATAAAGCAAAGAGTCACACACATAACTAGAGTCACACACATAACTTTAATATCAAGCTTTGCTGAATCAAGTTCTTGTGCTCTGGACACTTCTTAAATTAGAAATGGCCCAAAACACCAACCCATGTCATGCAGGTCACTAAACTGCACTGCAGAGATGGAGGTTTTATTCTCTGTGGTCACCCTCCAGCCTGCGCTAAACAGCTATATTTCAATGGGTTACAAGTGTTCAGAGGAACAACTTTATGTATGGGTAAAATAATGGAAAAATTGAAATCAGCTGCCTCCTGCCGTAATGTCTCTGAAAGAGTCCTTCGGAGTATTATTCATAGCTTGTTTGGTTTTTAGTTTTTGATTGACTGGTTCACTGGCATCCAAAAATGTCAGTCTTGTATTCCAAGAAAACAAAATATATTCACTAGTTAATGGAAATCTGAGGGGTTTATGCCTCTTAGGTGAATTATGGAGGTTGTGAACTCTACATCCTTCAGTCTTTTGTTCAGTTACTAAAACTATTTATATTTCCTCCATTTCTAGTTCTTTTGCATTTGAAGAACAAATTATAAATAGAAGATCAGATTATTTCATCACTTTAGGGAAACAAATGTCATAGGGGTTCAAACATAATTCTTCTCAGATATTATTGGCACATCTAATAGAGAAGACAGGTTTCTGCAGGCCCATGCCCAAACCTGCTGGTTCCTCAGTGGATTCTACAGCGAAAGGGAATGCCAAAGCTGTTGCTTGCAGAAGGCACTTGTCTCTGCTTCTGCTCTAGATGCTGGCAGGACCCCATATCTCCTGGCTCCACTGAAATCTCACTCCCAAATACCCCTCCCTTTGGAGGAATCCTTTCTGTGTGGGAGAGAGAAACACACATTTGGGTGTATGCACATCAATGCATCTCAGAAACAACTCTGCATTTATCTCTTTTATGTAAAATTAAACTCTGATGATGGGCACTGGCTCAAAGGACCACCAAATTACTGGTTGTGTCATATACTACTAATAAATGCAAAAAGCCAGTTTGAGTAGGAAGTGTTAAGAAAGCTATGCTGCTTTCGAACAGCCCAATCACTGACCCGTCAGGGCTGCAGTATTACCTCTGTACTGTAATCATGGAGCATTGTCCCTGCATTGATTTATTGAGGTCAGCAACCTTCTTTAGATCCCACTTCCAAACCCCTTTCTAGCATAATACCTACACGAGAGGAAGGAGCTAGCTAAGAGGAGGGGCAGTAAATCCTGAATCAGGGGAACTATTATTATTATTATTACTTTAATTGCAATGTTTAAAATACATACTGGATGAATGATGCCAGTCTGTTGTCTGCTGCTTAACTTCAGCACATCTCCAAATGTTTTACAAAAACAGCATCATTATCCTTATTTTACTAGGGCTCTGGGACTTTAGAAACAAAATTAGGTGCCTGTGCACTATTCAGGTGAAGGAGGGGGATGCTTTGGGGACAGTGACTTTGTACTGCTGTGTTTTCCATGCATGTCCAGTGGGCATGCCCTCGCAGTGAAGGCATGACCACCTGACCTCCAAATGTCCAGAAGTTTTTGACAGAAATCCAATGTCTTTTTTTTTTTTTTTTTCCTGCCCAGGCAAACTTTCCGGTTGGAAATCGATGCCACAGCCAGGGAAAGCCAAGCATATGGAAATTTCACATTTTGCAGACAGGAAACACCCTGGGGACCAAAGGTCATCCACCAGGCTGGGGCTCAAGCCAGGGTTACAAGCCACATTTCCTGGCCTCTCAGGCAGCTCTCAACCCATGAAACCCCCTTATCCTTGCACACGTGTTGTATTTCTCCTCCTCAGAACTGTTTCTTTGCTTTCAAGGGGACCCAAAGCCCCGAGGACATGGTTTCCAGAGTGTATATTCAGCTGGTTGGCTGGCCGGTCCCGTGAAGCCTCAGGCATTGCTTTAGTAGAAATATATAGCAATAATGATGCTGCCGCCCATGCCGTGCGTGCTAACGCTGTCACCGCTCTGCTTTGTCAGCTGCCGGGAGCAGCAGCCAAGCCCCGGCCAAGGCTCCCTCGCCGGCCTCCCGCTCTGCCAGCAGATGTGCGCGGTGTCCAGGTGCCGCTGTGGCCTTGTGCCCCCTCTGTGTGTCAGCACATTGCAGAGAAGGGAGCAAAGGCTGGCCCAGGACTGCGGGGGGCTTGTTGCCAAACTGCCTGTGCTGATTTCAATTGGTCCCAACTCGGGCAGTATTTTCACAGGCTGGTGTGGGGCTCAGGAGGCACCCCGGGCTGTCACGGCAAATTTCTATAGATTTCTTTCCTCTCGGGGACGCCACCATCTTTCTGGCCTCTGGGCAGGCCTTGCTCTTCCAGACCAGAGCAGCAAAGCTCGGATGTTTGAGCTACTACCTTGTTATTTTTGGCTCTCTTTTAGGTAGTTTGATTCACAGTAGGTGCTATTGGCCATGTCTGGCAAGGCTGGAGTCTTCTGGAGAGGGTCCTCTTGCCATGAGGAACGCCATGCAGGGGGATGCTGAAGTGCTGAGTCCATGCTGCAGGTGCACACGAAGGTTGCAAGCATTGTTGCAAGAGATATTTCATGGCTCTGAATAAGCTCATTCACCCACGGGATAGGACATCTCCTTCATATTGACTCACCTGCTGCATTTTTTCCTCACAGGACTTTGCATTTCTCATAGCTTATACAGGGGAGGTTGCATTTACAAAGTGATAACATGGGGGTTAGTTTTAGGGATATTATGCTAGCCCTAAAGCTTTTCTTTGTAATTTTTTTAAATCTCCATTTAAAGTTATCCAAAAAGTTACACAGCAGAAAAGATGGTGTGTGTACATGTATGTGTACATTTCTGTTTATGATATTTTAAAAAAAACAGAAAACAATGAAATCTATTTTTCACTTTTCTCCCCCATTTGGACTGATTTATTAATAATTTGCGTTCCATTACCAAAACAAAAAAATGCTTTTATGCGAACTGTACTGTGCTCTGAAATTGTTTTAGTGGCAGATCGTAATTTACTGCAGGGGTTTTAGGAGTCAGTGCAGAGCACAATGCCATCTCCATATTCATATTTCAGATCTGTCAGAGCACCCGGGCTGTTCGTGCAATCAGATGGATTTCCATTCTGGTCCTTGAGAGACAAGAAAACTGGCCATCACAGAGAGATCCTTGGCAATTAAAATGAATAAGAGCTGCCACTCTCAGTGGATGTCTTCTGGGTTACCATGGGGGACAGAGATTGGTATGAGGTTTAATCAGGCACTAACAGCACCTTGCTGGGAACTTCATGGCTGATAAAGGCAGCAGCATCAGACCAAGTAGCTCCTCTCTTTTTAAAGGGAAAGCAGCCTTTTAAAAAAAATATATAATAAATCCCCTGAAGTTTTTTAGTGTTTGATGGCAGAGAAGAGTTATAGGGTTTGGAGTTACTTTTCTTCTCTAAAAATGAATCATCCCGTATTGTCCATTAAAATGAAGGGAAATGTACACGCTTTCTCAGCACATTAAGTCTTTGCAGGGCGTTTTTTAAAAATTGCTTATATTTTGCTTGTGCTGTGTCTACTAATGGGATATTTAGGGATTTTTTTTTAATTAATTTTGCTGTGACTTTGTGGCTATTGAAGGGTGACAGATTGGCAGCCTGGAGTTGGAAATACTCTACTTATCCCCAGAACAATTATAACATAGGCAGTGGCAATGAAAGCTTCCCCAGCTCGCCTGCACGGACCAGAACGAGGATGAAGGCGAGTCTTCACGGTGTCTCTGCTGAGACAGCTATTAAAGATACCAATTATTGCACATTGCACTTTGTGACAGAGGAGGCGCCGTTCCACCAGGACGGGACCATCACTATGACACCTTTACCCGCAAGCTGGCTACAGCTTTCAGTCCTTGCTGACATGGCCTGGATCAGGAGCTGCGGTCTCCCCGCCCACATCCAGCAAGGGAGGAAGTGTTACGTTAGCTGCAGGTGCCCTCCATGCTGAAGAGAAGGAATGCAAATCCATGACATGCAGGGGTCACATTTCTCTCTCCCTACCAAGCCTCAGATCCATTTCTACTGAATCTGCCCATCATGAGCTCTTTGTTTGGTGCGTTTTGCTGGGAAAGGGATGAAACAGCAAGGAAATCTGCTGTCATTTTGTTTGGCCCCAAAAGTCTGCACTCTGAATTCCAGCACCTCATGGAAATCATTTATCCATTGGAAAGCAGAAATATGAAGGGTTTTTTTGTTTGTTTGTTTGTTTTGGGTTGTTTTTTTTTTTTTGTCTTTTAAGGCTGAAGAGCCACAGCTGCATTTATACATTTACAGTTCTGTGGAGCAAAGTGGGTAATTGAATGGGTTGTTTAATGTGCAGTGCGCTGTGCTCAGAGCATGCCTGCATGTGAGAGTTTTCCTTCAAGAAGACTTGACGGTTACTGTACTGTATCTTAACTGTCAGGCTATTTTTTTCCTTGCTAGGTTTCATTTGTGTTTTTCTTCACCTTTTGGAGACCCCTTACCTCTCCCCTCTTAAATCTACGCTCACCACTGAGCAGACATAATCCCAGATTTTCAGTAAATCAACACTATATGCTCCCTACTGACTAAGAGAATTTGATACTGACAGATTGTTACACCTAAAAGAAAAATACTGCCATAGTTTCTCTAACACTCCTTGCCTGGAACACAGAGCAAGGACGGATGTGTGATATCCATTATGAATGTAACAATACAGGTAGCCTACCATAATACAATTATTTTTAATTTATATTTCATGACGGGGAGCATGAGTGCAGCCATGAATCACTGTCTTCATCTTTGCTCTCAGTAAAACTGCACTGTCCATAGTATGACAGCAATACAATTAACTCTTTTCATCAACAGCACCACAGATTTTAGTCGTGGACAAAGCCATTGTTTAATCTAGGCATGTATAGAACCCACCCTGTAGAACAGCAACACTTTGCATTTATATGACATCCCACATCCGAGTATCACTACGTGCTGGACAGATGCGGAATTAATGTTGCCTTTCAACCTCTCTGTTTGGTGGGTAAATTCTAGACTGGAAACGAAGTCATATTCAATCCTAAAACGTGATGCTGAGCATCAGCAATGCCTGTATGCTGTGTAATTCTCTCATGTACTCAATGAAGGGATTAAACGCATTCCCTCTCCTCACCCTTAATTTTCCTAGATCCCTTAAAGGGCTACTACTGCCTGCATAATCTTCATCCCTGAACTAAAATCCTTTGGATCCTCTGGGGCCCTTATTAACTGAACATTTTCTGTGCTCTGCCTTGAAATGGTCCGCAGTCTCCTTATTGTTTTGCAAAGACCAAAACGTGATTTCTGAGCAAATCCTCCTCTCTCATCTGCCCTTTATTAGCCCAGATGGGCAAAAGAGCAGAAAAGTCTCCTTTTATCAGTCATCCCCCTTCAGTGACTCTCATAAAGATTTAACATGCAGAAAGAGATGTTTGGGCCTGATGAACTCCAGTCAACACGGACCCACAATGGGGTAAAGCCCTCCAGCCAAACCAGTTGAAGGAGCACAGTTACCAACTTCACAAACCTGATGCTCCTGAAAACCTCAGCGTAACATTTGAACCACTGAACAAATTCTTCCACCTTTGCAGTTCAGAGAATTTCATAATGCTGTCTAGCTATTTAATCATTCCCAAGCTTTCCTCCAGCAATAACCTGGGAGTTGGTGATGACAGACAGGAAAAGATGTTTGGAGACTGTCCTCTACAGCAGTGGGTAATTTGAAGGGAAAGAAGTTGTGAAACATCAAGGAAGTGAGATGCTGAAAGCTTTGCCATAAGAAAATGGTCAAATCAAATAGAAAGAACACATTTTATCTGTCCAGTTGGGTAGAGAGTACACAGACAAATTTATATGTGTTTACATTGGACACCAGAGGGGTTCCATACTGTTTTGTGGACGCAGAAGAGGTAATCAGCTGGGATAACAGGCAAGAGTTTTCCACAGTCTGGGTAATATTCACCTTGAATGTGCCCATCAGTCAGTGATGATACCTTCAGCAGTGCAGTGCTGTGGCACAGTATTTTAGAGCATCGGTTAGGATGGCTCAGGGCGCTGGCCTAGGAAGAAAGAATGCCACCTACTTGTGTATCTCTTGAGGGGTTTCCTTCAAGGATTTCTGTCCAAATAGCTGTCAGACCTAACCTTATTTAGCTCATAAGATTTGACAAGGCCTTCTAAAACCAAGATACCACAGTACAGGCAGTAATACAGGGAGTGTTGATTACTGGACTTACTCAGATAGTAGGAGTTAGGCTACAAATGACAAAGCAAGAGATAAGCAAAAAGTGCCAAGAAAAAGAATTAAGGAGGTGAAGGAAAGAAGAGGATGAAGCTAAAAAGTGGTTCTGGAGTGAGACTTACACATTAGTGCAGCAAGTAAAAGCATTCCCAAGCTCCTCTAAAGGGCTTATTTGAAAAGACGGAATGAATTTCAGAGCAGAACCAATACCTCTATAACCATTTCTTCTGGGATAGATTTACAGCATAAACCCACTGGGACAGATTCAATGTTGAAGTGAGCGAACGTTACTCTATTGAAGTTAATGGACTTGTGCCCGCTTATATCAAAGATGAATTTAGTCTATGGAGAAGGAAAATGGGATTTAACCTGAAAATCACCTCTTATAGAGACTAAAAATATAATATATGATGAAAAGACAAGTAAGAATTGAGGAGTTTACTTAAAATACTTCATTCTATGCTCAGGCAGATATCCTTCCTTCTCTGTGTTTCTAATTACCCGAAACCTTTCCCAGTACTAACACTGTGAAGAATAGTATTTAACATTTGTCTCCTAGCAGCATTCACGGGTGCTACGAGGATCCCATTGCACACTCATTGCTCTACAGACACAAAAGCATACCTAATTCCTACTCTGAATAACTTCCTCTTTCTTTCTGTGGGCATGGAGGCCGATTGGAGTTACTGAAGTTCAGAGGCAGAGTCAAGATTTAATGCTGCGGGATGGATGCACAAGTGACAGCTGCCTAGTATTCATTTCTAGCTACAGAATAGTCTCTTTTAGGGAGATTAAGACTGAAATATTTGTATTCCAGATATTCAAATATCACATCAAAATTAATGAACAAAACAAATGAGGGGACTGTCTAATGTATGTTTTCCCTTTGCTGATGTCAATAGAGTAATAAATCAACAGGAGAGCAGACTGATACAAGAATAAATTACTAGAGTCTGTTTATAAGGTCTCATGTTGTGCTCCATAAGCATTCTAAGTTCCTTGAGTGTATTATTTTTAAGTGTGTTATTAATGATAAGAGCAATAGCTCTATTATTGATCAGTAATTTGGAAGTGTCATCTGCTATACCCTGGCTTATGGATACTGCAGCCAGACAGTGAAGAGATGTCAGGTGACATAGGAGTTTTTCTGTTGGAGGAACAGTTTTTTAGCTAGTCATGGGCTCTGCCTCTGCAGGCAAAACGTGGTGGCA
>NW_010586196.1:31245-95439 GCF_000705375.1 Tinamus guttatus | reverse complement strand
TCTAGGAGGTGAATATAGGCCAAGCGGCCTGCTGCTGCCATGAGTGACATTTAGTATAATTAAGTTGTGCACAGGACCACAGAACTTGCCTGAAAAATTGCTTATGCTAACTCTGCTGCACGTAGGCCCATTGGACTGCTTATGCCACCCTGCACAGTAGGGCGGCTTACTATTTTAGGGACTAGGTTTCAAAAAAAAAAAAAAAGAGAGAGAGAGAGAGGGAGAGATGTAAGAACGTCATTGCTCCAGGGCTCACTGCCGTGCAAGCACTGACCACGCTATGCAGACCAGGATGCTGGCTAGCAAGACCCTGCAGTGCTACAATGACAGCTTTGTCATCATTGTTAGTAGATGTAGACTCGGCACCCAACCTTGCTGCAATGGCTGTGCTTCTGCTGATGCATGACCACAGATGTGAGAATGCAGGGGCATGTGCTGCATGACTCTAAGCGATCATACCACATCTATGCATGCCCAGGTCTGGATGTTACAGGACCTGACTCATCAAGAAATTTCTGTGATCTGTAGAGTCATAAAAATCTCCTGTGAGAAGAAGACGCCAGACCTTGGGAAAGAAGATATTTGCCTGCCCAGGCTGAGCGATAAGGAGCAGGGATGCAGCTGCTCAGCCCGGTTCACAGGCAGCCCCCGCTGGAAACCTGTTGAAGCCAGCCGCTCAGCTGGGCTTGTAGCCAACTTAACCGCAGACATCCTCCAAACTAGCTTTGGAGGTCAAACACTCGGAAATGAGGAAGAAGAGGAGGAAGGCAGGACCCTCGAATTGAGGGCTGGGACCTCCGACTGGCATGCGCGCCTGCGCACCCTCGGGGGAGAGTTGTGCAACTAAAGGCGGAGTTTGTCCGTCCCCCGGCCTGCCTCCTGGGTCGGACTGACCCTACGTGCCAGGATGCACCGGGCATAAAAGTGGACAGTGTGGAGAGGGCGGGGAGAGAAGAAACTCCTGACTCTGAGGCCTACGCTGTCTCCGTGGGAGCCAGTCAGCAACTCTCTCTCTCTGGTCTGCCGGCTCGAGAGGATGTTCGGGTCCAGATCGGCAGGTATCACGGTATCACCTCATGAGTAGTTATCCATACTTGTCTTATTTTATGTGCTTTCACCTGAATAAATGCTCGATGTAGTCACCTCGTTCTGGCTGATTATTGCTGAATCCCGAGCCCATCCGGAACAACATGAAAATTATTACTGTTTACACCCAACATTGCATTATTATTACACAGCAATCAACAGGTGAATTCTGTGCCAATGACTGTAAGATCCTTCTCTTTTGAAGCTAAATATGGCAGGACTATTTTTAGAATCAAATTCATTATTTGGATTAGTAATTAAAATATTTGAGCAAGTAAGGAGCCTAGTTTTCTATACAGACCTAATTACCAGGAATATAGCTGGAGACTAGATTATTGAAATGCCAGTGAGTAGATACAGAGCAGTAACCTATCTATGGAAGATCTGGATTTTTTTATTGTTTTCTTTACATCAGCAGCTATTAAAGAGAGGCCCCTGTATTCCACTTGTATTACTGCACTAAAGTACATTGCCCATCTGACTTCAGAACTAACTATGCTGGAAAGTATTTTTTATGAAATCAAAATAAATGCCAATGCCTTTTGAATCTATTTCTGCCAAAGGGAGATAATTTCATATTACATAAATATCTTTGAAGGCTTGATGGTCCTAGGGCCATCAGATCTGAAATATCCTGCTACCAGCTGGTAACTGCAGAGCCTTTTTCAGATGGTTGGAGATCTATGCTGGCATTCTGTTTCTTACATTCTAAGCTCAGATGACAAAAGAAGACAAGCAAATAGTATCTGTGTGAAAGAAAGAAGAGGAAGTGAAGCCATCTCTTTGGTAGTCGATGACTCAGACCTGAGCACTGCAGCAAAATTAAGGTTCGTGGCAGCCTTCAGTGACAGTGAGATATTTTCTGAAATACTGTGACAGACAGCCCGCTCTGGATTAATCATGTCTCTGATTAGGCCACTCCCGATTTTCTGCAGTTCCTGGGAACAAAAGAAAAGAAGGAAAAATAAAATTATATGTTCTGTTTTTAATTAAGGTAGGAGCCACTAGATCCTGGGATAGACTGCAAGTTTAACATCTTTTCTTGTCACTTTTCTTTCTGTCTGGATGCATAACACGTGATCTTGGCGAAAGTCCAGTCTGACAGCAGGGAAGTTTTCTGAGAGGAGTGGAAGATGGAATTTTGATCCTTTCTCATGTTTAAGTTTTTTTTTCTTCCTGATTTATTTGGAAGGTAAATAATTATTAGTCTGATGCACCGAAATGTGGTTAGATAGTTAAAAGCCATAAAGGTATGTTTGTTGATTTTCTGGCATATGCTAACTCCTTTTCTGTACACACCACTTGAGGGGCCACTACTTTCTTGCCTTGTGATAACCTTGTGTCAAAAATGTCCTCCCAATAGTATCACTCATTAAGCATTATCTGTTACTTCAAGGCTAACTTTTGACTGAATTTTTATTGGACAGTCATAATTCAGGTCATATCTTTCAATTCCTAGATATGTGGAAAAGATCTGAGCAGTTGGTGTCATCTGAGGTGTCATCTCTCAAGTGTGCTTTCTTTTCAGAAACTCAGGGCTGACATTATTTCCCTAATCACAAACTGCTCAGAAGGGGACACTTACATTAATTGTTTTAATCACAACTACTTGATTTGCCTCCTTGGCTGCTTTCTCTGCAGTTTTGATGGTCTCATTGTCCCAGTCAATAAAGTCCATGGCCATCATTCCTTCTACTGTACTGGAGAGAAGATAAGGGGCAATGAGGAAGAGGAGAAAACAAACTGGGAGGTGAAGAAAGCAGAAAAAAAAGAGAGGAAGGGGATAAAAAAGGAAAGGAAAAGAGGCCAATAAGGCATCACAGTTGATAAATTCCTGCAATTAGGTAGTTTAGTTAGACAGACACAGGCATGTGACCATATCTTCCCTATCAGCAACATCTTATTTTCATTATTTTTTTCCATCTATCATTCTCCTTGGTTACATTTAACTCTTCTCTACTGAGAAATATTTTTGTTTTAGAACTCACTCCGAGGCCTCCTGCTTGAGCATGTGGGCAATATATAGAATGTCAGGGTAGCCCATACAACTGGAGATGTTGTTACGAGGATAGTAGAAGAGGAACGTGAGGCACATCTCATTCATGGTACTTAGCCCACCCTGCAAAGACACAATGATGACTCAGAGGTTTACTGAGACACAGCGAGGAGAAATTTTCTTCTCGTTGTGTCTCTCCTCTCCTGCATGGTGAAAAAGACCTATCTGTTTCCTTGTCTAGCTGTTAGAGAAGAGCAAGGGATTCTCCCAGTGATCTGATAAAGAGGCTGTGGAATGATCTTTACAATCAAAACCTACCTGTTCTTTCCCTCAGAGAGACTACCATTTTTTTTTATTTCAAACTACAGGATCCCCAAATCTTAAACAAAATTCAGCCAAAACAGTCAGAGAATTATCTGAAATCTACATCCAGATAAATATTTGTCAGCTGATCCCTATTTTTGGAATGAGACCAGCCAAATCAAGCAGTATAACTCTATGTTGTTATAAATTTTGAATTCTTCGTAAGATTGAATCTCAGTATCTTGTGCATAGTCTTAATTGCAATTGCACTGTTAACTCCTCTGCATGGCATTTTCGCTAAAAGAAGTCAGTATGGGGCTTAATTTAAAAATAACTGTTTATGTGCTACATTCTGCAAAAGGGCCTGATTAAAGAGATGTCTGGGATATGAACAAGAAGAACTGAAAACAATGTCTATGCATTTTGAGAAGTTCCATATCTCACTATTTGCTCTTGAATCTTTAGACAAGACATAGCTTACAGAGCATTAGAGGTAAGATTGGCTTGGGGTCTGTTCACAAGCCTGTGGCAGGAGAAGCTTGCTGGAGAGCTTCTGACCCAAGAAGTTTTTGACAGTGCTCTGTTTAGCTGAGGAATCTGTCTTCTCAAAAGACTTTAATGGTGGATAAACTAATTTTATATGCAATGGATAATATGTAGGTAGAAATGCAAACTTACAAAAGTAATCACTGACCGATCCAGTGTCTGAAAGCTACATTCCACCAGGATCTCATCCCCCTAGAGAACACAGGTTATACTGTCAGAGCTGTATAGCAAAGCACACAAAACAGCTGCTTCTAACATCTGGAACTAGGAAACTATGTGAAAACAGTAAGTCAAAATCTAAAATAGAATGAAGGAAAGAATGTGTTAATGTGTTCCGATATCTCTGACACAGTTTCCCCAATCTGCCAGCCCACAACTACATCCCAGAGGAGGAACATACTGGTTTGATTGTGAGGATTTTCTTCATATCCCGAACCTCCTGCAGTGTGAAATCATACTTATTGTCCTCACAGATGATGCGCAGCTGCTCACCATTCCTGGTAAAGAAGGGGATAAATTTATGTTATAGGGATGGTTCCTGCAGGAAATAAACAGAAACCAGAAAAACCTACTCTGGAAATCATACCTGGTTTCTTTTCTGCTGTAATACACAGAATGTATTTCTAGTGACTAGTCAGTTCCAAAGCACACACTTCAAAAGTCACACCCAATCCTCTCTGCCTTGGAATACAAATCTGATTTTTTTTATATTACATTGGCCTTTTGGATGACAGTATATGATTCCAGAAGTAATAATCCTAATACTTGCATCTCATCTAATACTCTTCCCTCACCAAAAAAATCTCAAACTCTAGCACAGTGGAGTTGGGAGGCCCTTGAGGCTATCCCTTGCACATGTATTATACGTGAATTCATCCTTCCCATTTCTGTAGAGTTCTTTGTAATACTGTTTCTGAGGTAGTCTCAGGCTTGAGCACCACCTCTCCAATCCCCAGTGCAGGTCCTTAGATCTTCCTGTATAGATCCACACTGCATACTGCAAAGAGCACCTAAGTCATCATCAGAGCTAGCCATCTAGCCCACAAATCCTTGTAGCACCCATGGAAAAGCCCTTGTAGTAGCTGTAGCAGACCCGGCTTGCTTGTGCTAGGCCGATTTTGTCCCTCCTAGCAGTTCTAAAGCAGATGAACTGCTGGGGTTCACACTGCTATTCAGCCATGCCTTTTAGCAAAATTAACTTTGGGAGGAAGAAACCTAGCTTAAAGGCCAGACTTAACAAAACTCTGCACTGGCATTCTTCCATAATGCGCTGTTAGAGCTCGTCTGAATCTTTATCTCATGGCCTGCAGAACATATGGCAGTCTCTGTAGGATCCCTCCAGCATTGTCCTGCCATATGTGCGAGGACTTTAATGCCTCTTCTGGAAAAAGAATACTACAGGTGTAACATGAATTAGGCAAATTTTACTACAGGCATAATATGAATTAGGCAAATTTCAGCAGTACCTGAATGCCACAGTAGAAGTAACACAGTGTTGTGGAGTTTCTCAGGGCATAAAGCCAAGAAACAAGATGCTATTCATGTAATGCATATTTGATGTGTACTATGCACTTTGCCTGAAGAGCAGGAGCCAAAAACTATTACTACTGTGTGGAACAAAATAGCTTTATCTCCCTCACTTATACTGTCTGTGTAGGACTCCTGGTCCATGTGGTATTCTGAAACTAAGCCCACAAAAAGGAAGCAGGGCTTTATTACCAAGGCCCAGAATCAAAGGCTCCAGAAAGAACACTATCCAGAGAAAAACTCTCAACCAGGGTCTACCACAGAAAGCCCCTAAATGTCTAGAAATAAGTCCCCAGTCTGTTCTATGCTGCCAAGGTCAACCTCCAAAAAGTTTGGAGGCTCCATTAACTGACAGCAACACAAACATTATATATGCTACTGGGAGAAATCCCCCTGCTCCAAAATAGCCACCTCAACCTTTGCCTGTGCCTGGATCATAACCTATCCAGAAGTTTGTAAAGTCAAACACTTGACTTTCCGGTCTACAGTTTGCTTGAGGTGGCTTCAGGACATGCAAGGTAAAGTCTAAAGATCTTTTCCCAGATATATGCTCATGGTAAATAAACTGTTACTCTAGAGTCTTCTGTAGACAGATCTGAAGTGATTCATGGTAAAGTGGCAGATTCTTCCATATTCTCACCCAAGAGTACATATTTTGTTTGTATCACACTTCTTGCTGGTTGGTGTACGCACCTGGAAGGTGCTAACTAGCAAGATGGAGGAAAGACTCAGTCCCCTTCTCTTAATATCTAGCATAACAATCCAAGTGTCAGACCCATTTGGTACGGAGATAACTAGCATTGAAAATGAGAGATTATTTTGAAACTTATGGATTTTATTGAGGTGTCCTTTGCCCCTCTTCCTAGAAACAACCACAGATGCAAACTATAATATGCTATTCCTGAGGGACACAGATGGGTATAAGGGACCAAGTTATGGGAGATGGGCATATTCACAATGCATCTTTTGAGTTACAAAATCTCTCTGTCTTTGGTCCAGTTATAGCAGGCCAAGTGTTTACTGAGGTCCTTGAAATATTTTCTCCCACTTTGGCATGTAACAGGTGACAGAGGTTGCTACTTTGAAGATGCCACTAGTCAGAGACGAGAAAATATTCATCAGAAAAATTTGTTATTTACATTTTTCTGAGCTTGACTTTGAAGGAACTTCTAGTCTCTTGGCCCCATTTCTTAGCATGCTTGTGGAGTGGGTAGTCATTCTCAAAGTGAGGCCAGTAGTAAGGCTGTAGCCCTCTGCATTGCTTAGTGGGGCCTGGAAGCCAATTGCACATGCGAAATGGCATCCTCAAGAAGCACGTCCAAGAGCAAGAGAATGTGATATTAGCTAACAAGAATTTCTAAGAAGTGGCCTTGGCAAAGGCCAAGACACAGCAGGCCAGGGAACTGGCAGGCTGGCCTTTGGCAGTCAGGAAGGAATGGCAGGGGCTAGCATGTGTAAAGCATGTTTGAGTGCCCATGGGTGTTTCAGGCTATTTATTGAAGTATATCTACAAGTGCAGAGGTGCCACTTTAGTGCAACCTAGAGTGGTATTTCACATGTGTGCTCAGAGGATAAACTAGAAAATATCCACCCTACTAGACTAGACTAGCTCTGCATTGGTGTTGGAAGCAGCTTGCCTGCAGCACAATACCTATTCCTTCTGTGGCTTCATGATCAATCCAATATATGTGGAGTTTCTGCAGAGAGTCAGTATGTATGGCAGTATATGAGAGGGCACAAGGGTGTGGGGATTTGATGTGAAAGCACAGCCAAGTGGGGCCACATCTTGTGTAATATGTTGCAGTATCTGAGTTGTCCAAACAAAAGTGTTCCTATGTGCAGAACAAACAGGCTGCCAAAAGGAGAGTGTCAGAGGACTCTACAAGGACCAGTCAATTCCAGAGTTTCCCCTTGCCATTGCAGATGGGATTCACATGACACCATGAAGACTGCACCAACGATTCAGTGCAGGTCATTAGGGAATTTTATCTTGAAAATGTCACCATAGGCAGTCTATGTAGCTTTGCAGAGAGTAGCTACAAACTCACAGACACCCCTATTGCTAAATAAAATAGTGCCATAGATTGTTTTCTGGCTAAGGGGCAGGTCACTAAGTGTGCCTCACTCTTACTGCCAGTGGTGTGATCCTTGGCTCACGCTGGGTTATTCTGAAATTACAGATCTAATGAGGAGACAGACGTCTCATACTAGTGAGTGCTTGGAGACTCTTTGTCCTAACTGCAATCATTTTTTCTCTCTTGTTTCTTTTCCAGTTCAAAGTAGCTGAAGTAGTCTTCAAATGCTACATTGCAACTTGGAACTGACAATATGTGTTTAATGGGCTGGGATGTGATCAAGAGGTGCATAGGTTTTGTGGGAAGATTGTGGAGGAAGTCAAACCTGCTGTAGTTTGCCCATGCAGGCCATGGTTATGGGCACATGCAAACCTAGGACTCTGCCTGCCCACCATCAGGCTGTGTCCAGCTAGCAGAGCTAAGTCCATGTAAGAGCACCTTCTAGGAGTGACCAATGTGGATAAGCAGCAGTACAGTGCTTCACCCTGTTGCGTGGACCTGTTTTATTAAAGTATTTAGGCAGTTTTACTCTTCACAGAACTGACAGCTCTTTGTACTGCATTTCAGACAGTGTTGATTCCCAACCAGTCTCCTGCATGGACAGACAAATGAGGAGTAGCCAAGGAACATAAGCCTCACCCATTCCAGCCCAGGAAGTGGAGACTGATCCCCAGAATTTGCATCTCTTACCGGTACTGGGCTACTTTCACTCCTCTACCAGACAGGTGTGTGTGAAGAAGGTATGCAAATACGTGCAACTCTGGAACTGGTGTCCCATTCACCTGCAGTGCAAAATGGAGAAGAGTAGTCAGGGTTCATTACTACATTTCTGCCTGTGGAGTCCAAAGTCTGAGGGACATGTCTGTAAATGTCAGTTTAACAATTTTTTGAAAAGAAAGATTAGCCTATTTCCTCCAGTATCCCATTAGTTATTTAAAGCTATTTGCTGTACCATTCCTTTTTGAAAATTGCTTATCTTGGTGTCTTGATACCTCATGCTGGATACTACACAGCTATCAAACTAGCAACTATTCAAGTTAAGATACAGGAGACCTAAAAAATTAAACTTGCAGATACAGATCCTAACAAAAACAAAAGGTACTGGAAAAAATAGAAGTAGAAATCTTAAGACTGAGCGGTGAGCCATCAAAGGAACCAAGGGTGGTTCCTTTGATTGGTCCAGTAGGAAACTTTAACCTGGACTAGCTCACAAGTAGAGAGACACCAAAATCTGGAAAGACCCAAGGTCCAGGGTCTAGGCAGATATGCTAGAAGGATTTATGGTCCGCGCCAGAGGTCAGAGAGACTCACAATTTTGAATAAGCAAGCTCAGTGTCTGCTTCACTAGTGAATTTTAAGTCTGATCAGCCAGAGGGAAGCAAAAAAAAATGGACTGTTTGTGTTGCCCATACTTATGAGGTACTGTTGGGTGATCACACCACTCTCCTGTCTGCGTTGGTCTGGCATTGGTCTGGCTGTGGCTGGCTGAGACTGCTCTATGTATGTGTCGTGGGATAGAGGGTTGCTGTGTATGAAATTTTCCCTAAGGGCTGTGTCTGGGAATGGAGAAAAGTGTCAGCCTCACATCTAGGAGGGCTGGAGAGAAAAAAACACCTGAGTCATGCATGCCACCAGCATATCTTTACCAACTCCTTGTCAGTTTTTAGAAGGATGCTATGTCTCTGCTCCAGAGACGTCTTCTTCACCTGACAGCTGACACTATATCCTTGCAGCCTAACACACCTGTGGCTGGACAAGGGCCTCTTACCTCTTCTTGGAAAGTCTCTGCTTCCCTTTAATTTTTTTTCCACTTCCACTTAAATGGACTGAAGTGGTGTTTTTGTCATGGTTCTGACATGACCATCCACCTCTGATAATGATCCTAACTGTTGCCTGAGAGCCAAACCATCTCTCTTTCGAACAATCATATTATAGTAGGTATTTATTTTTGCAACATGCAGAAGGAGAGGCTAAGATGGTACCATGTAGCAGGATTTTGTACATGTCTAGACAAGTCCAAAGTGAGAAAAGACAAGGATTTCCCCACACTCACTTCATCAAACTGGCTAGTATTGCAAAGGCCATAAGATCTATAGGATTCTGCTCCAGGAGGGATGAAATGTACAGGAAAAGTGAAGATGCCTGTCTGCAGAACCCCCGCATCATATTTCCGCAGCTCCGATGTGTAGTAGATTCGCACCCCTGAGCTGTCGATCAACCCTTTAAAAAAATGTGAACGCTCTTTCAGTAACATTTCTTGCTTACATACTTTTCAGCTTCATCCTGTTCATTCATCCTGTGCATCTATCCTCATCTATCCCAACACCCAGATAGATTCCCCTCCCTACTTTCCTCAGCACCTGGTTATTTCCTGCTTGACTGTTATCATTCTATATGTATTCGTTTGTCCTGTTCATATTTGTACTACGAGCTACCTATACTTCCTGTTTTATTTCTCTCTCTTCTCTCCACCCTCTTTCTACCCCTGGACCTCCAGATAGGTCTTGTTGCTCTGATGCTGGATAATTCCCTGTACTTCTATGGGAGGGGATATTAACTCTTTATTAGAACTGGGGCCTGAAGTAGCAACACATAAAGTTACTTTTCCCAACTCTCTTGTGATCATAGACCTGCAGGGAGGCCTGAGCTCCCCTACCCTCAGTGGCATGATGCACTGTAACGCCATCTCAAAGTCTTGCAAGGTACACATTTTACAACTTCCAGGAATGCATCTTCACTTACAACTTATCTGGATCTAGTCCTGCTCATAGTCTTAGGCTGTTCCCATAAAATTACGCCACGCTTTTGTTCCTGCTCTGTAGAATGATAACAAATACCATGGTGGCAGCCTTCACAACCCATCATAGGAAGTGAGTGCTGAAGGTCACAGAAGTGTATTATGTTCTCCAGGTTCCATCCTGACCCTTGAGAAGTCTCCATCAGCCACACTGTCCCTCCCAGCAATACTGCTCTTTTTGATCATCTCCATGTTTCTCCCCACTCTCACATATCCTCTAGTATCAGAGAAGTTAGGTGTGCTCAGGCTTTATACAACGACACACGTCTAACCTATATGGAAAGAACCATCCATGTTTTCACAGTTAAAATTTCCTTGCTAAATGGGATCCCCTGCCAGTTTTGCATTACTATCTTTAAGCTTTCGATGAGCAATATATCCTAAGGGATATATTGCATACTACGTGATTGCATGCTGTAGATAGTTTCTAGAATGCAGCTAAAGTTTAAGATTTCAATGCTTAGGCTGTTTCTCAAAGAAACATGTCTGCCCAATATACCCACCTGGTAACAAGTCGAAATTGCTGTAGTGGATTTCCAGTCGGATGTACTGAGGATCCAACGGTGTCCCTATGGAGAGTGCAGTTTCATCTGGAAATCGATAGGACTTGTGGAAAGGGAAGAACAGGAATTATTTTTAGCTCTCCTCTGTTTTCTTATTGATTGAGAGACAATGGACATTTATAAAAACAAAAACAAAAACACAAAAAAACACTGTATAATATAAATGAGTCTAAAGGTTTCATCTAAAATTTATCTCTTTTGTCTCTCCCTGTCTCTCTTTTTGTCTCTCCATGTACATGCATACTATAGAAATACAAAACCCATTTTGCCTTGAAAGACAGAATAAGCATCATAAAGACAGAATAAGTTAATATTTGTGCAGCCCTGACTACTAAGTAGGCCAGCTTAATCAGAAGCACCACTTTACAGAACTTTTAAACTATTCTGAAAAATAGGCAGGGATAGAAAAAACATAAGGCAAGTAGGTGCACTTCCTCCTCTTGTATGATACTAGCACAAAGAAGCATTATGTGAAATTAGTGGCAATGACATTAAAAGATCAAAATGAAAGCCTTACCGTATGACGTAACCAGAAATAGGAGAGGCAACAAACCTTTCACACTCACCTCTCCCCCAACAGCCCAGCCCACAAGCACCTGAGAGCACAGGGCAAAATCTGGATCAACTCCATAGCAATCATCTATGCCACTGGGTATTACACTGTCACTGCCACAGGCATAAACCAGGATGTGATGAACCAAAGTTATGTTGTGGGGTGTTAATACAGGTTCAAACTGTAACCAAGAAACAGAAAAAAAAATCAACCCTAAAATATTTCTCTCTTGGACAACCAGGAAGAGCAGAGCAATTGTTAGCTCTGCTTTTTGCTAGCAATTTCCAAGGAGAGAACTTCAGACAAGTAGGTATAGCCTGATTTATAAGATGGATGGTAAATAGAAGATGATTGTTTATCCATTAACATCACTCTGTAAGCAGCAGAATCTATGGCTCCAGAATGGATTTGCATCTTTCCCTAAAACACCCTCCCTCAACCAGAATAACAGGAATGTCTATTTGGCCTTTTATGCTGGACAGTGATTCCAGACTAGGATTGTAATTAATTTACCTGATACAGCATTTTTCTTGTCTGCAAGCAGCTTAAGGAACCTTGTACACTATAATTCACTGCCTTTCAGTTGTGCCAAAACAACTATTACCAAGATAGTTAAAAATAAGTCTGTAAATAACCTGAATCCGTTCATTAATCTCTGAACTTTTCACCAGCATTGTTGAGATCAGATCTCAAATCTTGATAAATCTTGAATAAAGCTCCTCAGTTTGTTCTGTAGGATTGACTTGCAAATTCTTACTTTTCCAGCCCATATAAATTCTTCCTCTGAAATTCTGTCTAATGTCACTTCAGTGGAACATCTATTTTTAAACTTTCAAAGCCTGCAAAACTAAGAAGCTTCACCTTGGAGCAAATTTGTCTTAAGAAATAAGCTGCATTTTTCATGAAAAAAACTGTTTATTTTCTTTGTTCCTTGATTTTGTACATTGAAAACTGTACTGCAGAAATTGTGCTTTGCCTTTTGCTAGCAATTTACAAGAACAATAGCAAAAGTTTTTGCATTCTTTTGAAATAAATAAAATTCTGGATGCTACTTTTGCTTTTATTGATATCCACATGTAAACTGTTCACTCTACACTGAGAATTATCAGACTTGTAGCAAGGTTCCTTCAGGTATGACGTGCACATAGACAACAATGTTTCCAAGACAGAGAGTTATGTCCCCACACCAGGTGGACAAATCCCAGGGGCAGTGAAAACCAGTTCAAAAATGCTGTAAAAGACATAGTTGCCAGCAGAACTAAAGTGGTATTAAAGTCCTATTTTTCTCCAGTAAGACAACCATGCAGTGTACCTTATAGATGTGATGTTTCTGCTTGACCATAGGCAGTGGTATAAAGGTACAGGCATACTTAGTTTCTTCAGCTGGAACAGCGAACTGGAGAGGAAGAAGAAAAAAAGAAAGAAAAGAAAGAAGAGAAATACAGTAAAGATTGCTCTAGCAATCCAACCATGTGCATTGTGGAGAACTCAAAAAGGGGCAAGTCCAAAGAGACTGGAGCATAGAACAAGACCAATATCCTCCTATCAGGAGGGAAAGTGAAGATCGAAGAAAGAAAAGATTAAAGGGTCAAAAACATGAGGCTGCATTCTGGGGAAGGGAAATACATTTGTCAGCTGCACCAGATCTTATATTCTTTTTCATTTAAGTTTTGAAACATTTTTCCAAAAGGGAATTGCATTACTACTTTGGCTATTATTATAACATGAGCTGATTGTGAGAAACCTCCGACACATTCCGTCCTTTTTTCTTTTGGATTGCCAGTTCTCTGTGACTAGCAGAGCACAAATGTGTACCCTTGTTTTTTTGAAATACTCTCTTTTTCTAACCATCACAAATAGTAGGTTTTTCCTTAGAGTTTACCATGGGCAAAGTATTGGATGAGGAAGCATTACTGAGTCTCCAGAATTAGGCATGCCAGAAATTGCCCTGGCTACTTATTCAGCTGTCTGTGTTCAAGTGCCACCAGTGATGTCCCACCCTAAATATTCTTTTTGTGTCTGGCATGTATGTGGCACAGTTTAGGACCTAGGGAGCATCAGTACTTTCATCTTCAATCTTGAGAAGTTCTGCCTTCCACATAGTAAAAAATACTGAAGCCAGATCATAGATGGAGCCCTACACTGTTCTTGTGCTCCAGGACTTTAGTTCAGCTACACACCTCAACTGGACACTGCTCAGCAGTAAAGTCTCGGAGCTGAGTAAGTTTTATTCTCAATTTTGTCTCTTCTCCTGAGAACAGCATTTCTGTTCTCTGTGATTTCATGTTGTTGCTATGATACTAAGATGGGATGATGTGTACGGAGAAAGTGAAGATGCCCATCTGCAGACCCCCAGGGAATATCCTCAGTATATTACAGATATTTTTATATGGGTCTATACGGATGAGACACTAGAGCTGTATGCATTCATAATTGAGTTGATAATTGTACCTCAATTCAACAGTACCACAACCTGTATTTTGCTCCCTAAATTCTGTCAAAAGAATGACTTGCAGCTTACAGTATTTTCTTAACAAAGAAGCCCCTTACACAACAAGCCCATACCTTCCTGTTTCATTATTCTTATATTTGCATATTTCCAGGATTATTCACGCCCATTTTTCAACCTGTGCAGACCTAACCTTTAGTATGGGCAGAAGGAGGAGAAGTGTTCTAGAAGGGAAAACAAAGCTCTTGTCCAATACTTACATTGTCCAGTCTCAGGTCATATGTGAAGAATATTTTGGGGTCAGCTGAGTCAGATGACCCTCTGTACTTCATCAAGAAAAGAGATTTGGAAAATTTTTGGCCTTTAGAGAATTGGACCGTGTCATCAGTGCCAAATGCTGTAATGAGGTGTGCTGTATCCATCTGTAATAAAAATATTTCATTGGAAAATCCCCTTCGTTCCTTCCAATCAACCATGCGTACATACATTCACCCTACAACACATGCCTTATTTCACTGCATGCTTATTAAAACACAGTATATATTAACCATATGCAATTAAAGCTTGCCTAAACATAGTATAGATGTGCATAATTTTTTTACAGGTAGTTATACTGAGGTACTCAGACATTGTACTAGACCACACAAGAAAGCATGCATTGCAACACACAAGATTCTTGTCCAGGTGCAGACATAATACCTGCTTGTCCTCTCTATTTATTTATATATATATTTTTTTTTCTTAGAAAGCGTGGACTACTAATGGAAAAAGACTCTAGCAAAGCTTAATACACTTTTTTCTCATGCACTTATATATAGAATGCATATGCACACATTTAGGATATTTACACAATGGTATGTGAAATGGAAAAAAGGACAGGAAAAACAAATGTAAGGGCTTTGATAAAGATTTCAGAAACTGCAGCACTTTGTCTTTAAATGTGTGGATAAATTTAAAACTGGCCTTCAGAAATTCCAGGACTTGGAGACCAGAAGGAAAGCCTGGAGAAAGGAAAACATCCTTAGTGGAAGAATATTGGGTTAGAAAACACTTAAGCTGGACATACACAAAGCCATAGGCCCCAATGCATGTACTCAAGAGTTCTGAGGGAACATCCAAATGTTTTTGCAAGACCATGATATTTAAAAGATCATGGTGATCAAGAGATGTTCCTGGTGACTGGCAGAAACCTATCATCAAGAAGGGCAAGAAGGAGGCTCCTGTGATTTACAGGCCAGTCAGCCTTACCTCTGTCCCTGGAAAGATGGTGGAACAACCAATAGTGGGAACCATTTCCAGACATGCAAAGATTAAGAAGGGGATTGCTTGTAATCAGCATTGATTTATGACTGTGAATTCATGCTTAACCAACTTGATAGCCTTCTATGATGGGAAGATTTCTGAGAGCAGTAAGCCTTGGATATTGCCAACATACACATGGATCCCTGAAGTAAAGGTAGAAAGTGCACAGTATCTAGGCATGCAGAGCACTGAAAATGCATCAGTGCCAGTGTGCTTGAACAGTTTGACAAAACAATTTTTTACCCTTCATATTTGAAAAGTCACTGCCTTAAAAACCATTTTGTGTTGGCAAAGATTTTAATGCAATTTGGGATCATCATGAAGCTCTTCCAAGAGAGGACTAAAATTCTCAAACTATTCTGAATTTCCCAGACATAATTCTCATTCTCTCAAAGCACTAACTTTACGCAAATGAAAAGCTTCATCTCCAATATTAGATTCCTTTTATGTGACAAACAAGTGATAGTCAGAGAAACAAGCACAGTTTTGAAGAGTTGTATTCAAACTTAAATAAATAAATAAGAATTCACATCTTCCCAAATCTTTGATGTAAGACATTGTAATAAAATATCAATTTGATATTGATCAGTTCACTTTCTTACTGTGATATCTAGGTCATTCAGGTCACATGTAAGGAGGTGGCGTTTGAACATCATGGTAGTAAAAGTCTCATCCTGCGCCAGTGACAGCAGTTGGTAGTCCTGGCTCTCATCTGCGTCAACAGTTGCCTCATCTACAACATGACAATCCTGGAGATGGAACAGTAGTAAAGGCATTAGGGACAAAAGGAAAACTTTTTTTCAGTCTGAGAAATCAGATTTCTAAATATAACTCATGGGAACTGAATAATTACAAAGTTTTCCCTTCATGAAAAAGCAACTCTTTTTTCACTGCTAATCTCCACAAACCAACCAAAGAGAAATCACATCCAATACTTACCATATCCAGTTGCTCAAGGTAACAGTAGTCATTGAGTCTCAGCACCTAGATGATGGCCTCTGGTCATCCTGACTCCCTGACTGAGAGTGACCTGAGACAGGCTAAGGCATTTTAACACACCTTGCTCAGCTCCACAAGGTGAGAAGTAAATTAAGCCCTCTTGAAAAACAACTAGCTCAAGTAAAATGTTATGGGCACCTCAAAGTACCTTTTTTTTTGGTTAGATATTCCATACCATCTGAACAAACAACTGCAGATCAAATAAGACATGACTGAGGTCACCAAGTGCAATCGTTGCTCAGTAAAAAGGTGCAGAAATATGCGAGGGTGTTTGAAAAGCATCTAAAGGTTTAATTCCTGTAGAAATGTCAGCTGGAACACAATGGACTGAAATAATTTCTACAATGAAAATACAAGGCAGGATAATGAAAATACAATGAAAAAAGACAGGATACAGTTGCAGGAAAGAATGGAAAGTATAAAAATGAGTTAAGTTCCAGGTTACCTGACTGATATTACATACATTTTTGTGGCAAAGTGGTTCAAATGATCAGGGAAATGAGAAGGCGGTGGTTGCAAGTGGAATGAAAATCTAAGAGAGAACTATAATAGAATACGGCAAATATTTCCCTAATATGTTGCTAAGTGCAGCATTGAAAAGTTTTGTTACAGAACTTGACTTCAGAAAGATAATAAGAAAAGTTTTTCCAGAGTGATCTCGAAGAATGAGTATTTTTATGTGAAATTATTTCTGGCATTTTCTCCTCCCATTTCTGCTCCTTAGAGTGATGATTTCAAAACTTGTTTGCAGTTTTTGCTGAATTTCTCAATGTCTTCCTGGATATTCTTTTTTCTCTTTGAATACACCCAATAGCTTTGACTGTCAAAATACCATGATCAATTCTTCTCTAACTCAAACGCTCCAACTACAAAGGTAGTCATCATGGACAGAGAATACATCTTTTGTTTTCCTGTTGTTCTATATTAGCTTATACTCTCTTTCATTTAAAGAACAAAATTCAAAGATGTTCTGAAAATTAGTTATTCTAAAATAATAAAGTATTTAAAATTAAATGTGCCTTAGGAAAGAGGAAAGCAGTAACTGCTAAGCTGAAAAACCTCTGAGAAACAAAATTTTTGATGAGGTTCTTGATCCTATTGATCTTTACACAGATAATTTGTTTTTGTTTGTTTGCTGTATAGAGGAGGGTGCAAACAAGGATGGCAAATGAAGAGGTGGAAGGAAGGTATACAAACAAAACCACTTACAAAGTCTATCTTCAATGACTAATGTATTTTTCCTTAAAACTGTCTGTACCATGGGTTCAGTGGCAGGGATACGCACCCATGTAAGGAAATGTAGATTTGTGTAGTCATTACTGTACTTGCTTACTTGAGTGTCTACATAATAAAATATCAAAAAAAAATTTAAACTGTTAAATGCTTCATCTGAAAATGATGGAATTTTAATAATTTTGAAACCAATGCTTTTTTTCATTTTAGGTTTCTCCCTTTTAGGACCTTTTTCTTTTTTTAATAATTAGTCAAAAATAAAGAACAAGCAACTGTTTTTTGTAAGTTGATCATATATATATATTTTTCCTGTAGATTTATTCACCCCAAGAAAATGCACTGTCTATGTCACAATCACAAAAAGATTTAAAACTCTGGTCATTACAACAGAAGTCTTAAAACCACTGCTGAAAAAATACATTAGACTAGCTACCTCATCCCCTCTATACTTAGTTCACATTAGAAATGCATCAAGGGAGATTTTTTTAAAGCAAGAACTCATTTTGCTTTTCTGCTAAATAAGGAATTAAACATAATTGAACAACATAAAACCCTGTAGTTTGCAAAAGTTTTATCAGTGCGAAACAACCTGAAAACATTTTATCATTTTTCCCATGTCTGGATAATATTAAACTGATTATTTCTCTTGTACGTTTAAAGACCAAAATAGTTTTCATTCAGCATTCTCAGTAGCATTCTCCTCTCCTAAACCTCAGCTGTTTAATATTAGTCATCTATCTTTAGTTGTTGCCTTCAGTCAGTGGAACCCTATTCCATTAAGACACTTAGGAGGAAGCAACCTTTGAGGTGAATCCATGTCTCAACTGATTACTGAGGATAACCACCTTAAACCAAATATCTGATTTTTGGATATTTGTATTTAGGTAGGACTCCCCCAGCTCACTGCATTGAGGTTAGAGTTACCCAAAAACGAGTCTCCTTTTGCTTTACAAATCTAAACCACAAACCTGATTGATACACTCGGGCTGTGGGTTCCTACTCAAAATCACAACAGCTGAAAGAGTAAGTGGAATGGAAAAACCAAAACTCATTTTTTCTCTCCAAAATCTGCACGAGGCAAACTGAATTGCCTGACATTTTTGTGAACTATATCTAACCTATCGAGAGATTTGATAAGGAAAAATGTGGGCATTTCACATCAAACTTCCGGATGAACTGACTTATCATTTGAATGAAGCAGAAGTTATACTCCTGGGAGCTTCCTCCTGCCTCCTGTTAGATTATTGCTTCATATGTCATTGCCATTGGTTCCGGCATCAAGTGCCATCTGGGATATCCAAGACACCTTGCTGGGATAGCAGACATGACACTTTTATGATCAGCTGGACCCTTTCGCATGCTCAGTTGGAGCATGCTCAGGTCACACAGACTAAGCATCCTAAATGCCCTAGACGTATACCTTCAGATAGTTTTCAAACCAATATACTTAGAGCAAATGAGGAAGGAGAGGAAGTCTTTTAAACTTACAGAGAAATATATGCTGCCATTTGGGAAGACACCTCCGATTACAATGTCAGATCCAGGTAACTCTCCATGCGGGCTGAACCCAAATGCCACCCAGCCAGGTGCACGGACCTGCAGCTCAAAAGTTATCATCTCCTGTTCATTGTGGTCCCAGCGGAGGTGGACTATGTTGGAAGGATCCAAAAAGCTGGAAAAACGCAACAATGCAGGTGTGGCCTGACCAGAACAAAGGCATGGAATGAACAAGAAGAGGAGCATACCCTTGATTCTTGTGAAAAGATCTACTAACATCCTCAGCACTGTTGTATGTTCTGTGCCTTGCTGATCCCGTGGGCAACTGGTACATGGGGATCAGCTTATATAGAAGTGTGTAAGACTGGGCCTGTTGCCAGAAAGGAGGAGTGGAAAATGGTTTCTCTCCTGCATCCAATTTAACAGGTGGAAAAATAAACACTTTATAAAATATATCCTGGCAGCCTGCCCCAGTGAGATGGGTACAAGGCCATCCCTGTATTCTTTATAAAATTTTTTTATGAGATGTCTTGTGCTGTGTACCCAAAAAAAAAATAAAATCAGCAAAGCTTTTACTTTCTACCCAGGAAAACCATTAGCTGCTAAATACTGGCTAGCTTTGCTCACAAAGGAAAATGTGTTCTGACTAACTTGTCCTTGTGTCTGAAATGCTGCAATGAACCCTTGATGTGCTACTCCATTGCCTGTTTTGATGACTGTTAATAAGTCTGTTGGGTTAGAGGGCTCCAGTAGTAGGAGTGGCGAGGTGTGGTTGAGTAATTCTGCATCGAGGTTGGGCTACAGTACACCCTTGGTGGGAATGTGTGGAAGGAGGAAAGAACACCACCTCACTAAGACCTTTCATAGAAATGATGTGAAAAACAAAGGGTCCTAGTGGGTATCTAACCACTTCTGCCAGGGAATGGCTTATATTAATCTACTGAGTGTGCTCCCAAAATGATGAGTAATGCAGGAGGGACATCTGATTTTCAGGGATCAAGCTTAAAGAGTGTATACAGACTTCCTGAATCCCAGATTACTATCTACAGTCTTGCTGTATTCAGGAAGTGTATTTTTGATTCCTTTTGTAAATTAAGTAACACAATAGCAACATTTAAAATATTATTTGCCCTAGAGACATTCTTCTGGGGGTACTAGGAAGGACTGAGGGCTATGGTAATTTAAGGTGATATTTCAAGGCTAGAACAACATGGAGCTATCAAAACTGACTTTGTTTTGGACCTTCTAGAGAGTTACATAAAGATAAAATTAAATATGACAGGAGAGGGAGAAAGTAAAGGGAAAGTACATGGCTGCATTAGGATGCTTTGCAGAATACCTGAGGTGAGAAATATTTATTGTTGCATGCTCTATTCAGCGGGAGAAAAAAAAAAAACAAAAATAAAAAAAACCCACCTTCTGACATGGAGGGTACTATGGAGATTAGAGATGCAACAGAGATGCTGCTGGAAGGAGTGGCTACCCAGTGACTACAAGGAGAGAGGGTTTAGTTCTGTGACAAAGACTAGAGTATATGTTTTTGTTGATGGAGCAGGATGTGGTATCAGCATGATACCACAGGTATCAGGCTGAGAGATATGGGAGAGATATCCAGGAACAGGAAGATAAGGAAGATACCACAAATTGGCAATTATCCTACCAAAGAAGGTTATAAAATGCTAGAGAATCTAGATAAGGGAAAGAAAATAGAAAGCCTTCTTTTAGAAAACTAAATGCTCATATAGGAGCTAAGTGTGAAAAGAAAGAGGAGGATCGCATAATCAGCTAAACCCCAGCTCTCCCCCAGATGAACAATTACTTACTTCAGTGCAAAACAGGAAGTAATGGGATTCTTGTTATAACAAGCTGAAGCAATCTGTTTTTCATAATACATGACTTTGTGTTGAGGTTATTTAACACCTTTGCTTGTTTTCTAGGTTAATGTTAAATAAAATATTCCATTTTGCAATAAAAAGTCAGAGTCTTGTTTTTGAAAAGGATAAAGAAATGTCAATGTTCATCTTGGACAACTTGAGCCATCAAATTTGGAAACCCAGTCTAAGGGCTTTATTTGGATTTCCTTTATAATCAATGCCGGATGGAGTCTAGCCTGATTTAGATCAAACATCTATTTTGCTGTTCACTTAAGTAAATCGAAAGTGTAGCTTTTCTCCATCTTTTAAATTTCTTCTCATTCTTTTAGTAAAACTATCCACAATTCTCATTTATTTCTTATTGTCCTTTCCTGCCAGGTGAAAAGACACCCCCAAAACTTGCGTAATGAGACCTTTAGGGTAGGATTTAGTTTGAGGTTAACATCCACAGAATCTAGGAGGGCATGAGTTTCCTGAAAGTACTGTCTTATTTCTGTTAGTCCTAGGTGGGTGTCTTTGGCATACTAGGACATCTAAAATGGAAATTTATGTCTGTGTTTAAGCAACTGATTCATGCCTGCAGTGACAATAGACAGCCTGGACAACATATCTATGCCTCCCCAAAGTGAGGAATTAATGATGGAAATGAACAGCTTATTAGAAACAGATACTTCTGTCAGTGTTCATGAGTGAGGACAACCAAAAGAACATATTTCTCATAGTTTTGACACTTCTGTTGTGATATAGAATAGGAACAAAACTGAACTGTTTAAAATGGTTGTCTTTTTGTACCAAAAAATGCACTAGGCCTAGCAATCACTTAATTATGACCTTTCTGATAAAAAAAAAGAAACAAAAAGGAAAGCAACATGACCACCCTCTCAGCTTCTCTGTCAATTCTCTTTGGAGACTGAAAAATCCTGCTGACTTTAATCAGTTCAGTCTAACAAATATTTACTTATTTATCTTCTTCAGGAATGTCTGAGTATATATATATAGAAAGTGTTCTTCTTTGGAGATATTCAAAACCCACCTAGATGCAATCCTGTGCAACGTGCTTTGGGTGTTCCTGCTCGAGCAGGGTGGGGTGGACTAGGCAATCTCTAGAATTCTCTTCCAACCTCAACCACTCTGTGATTCTGCGAAATATATAGGATATATCTGAAATAAAGGTTTGATACATATACATACTTCATGGTATGCAAAAGCTAGCATAGCAAATGATTTTTACTTTTAGTTACCACCGTTGCTTCAGGACAGATGATTCCCTATTTATTCATGCCAATGTTACAGAGTTCATAAAATATTATGTGTACATTGTACAATGTGAAATCAAAGCAAAGAAAAAAACCAGGAGGGATAGCTCCAAAAATTTTGCTCTAGTTTTCTTGTACTTTGTTCTGAGAGCTTTTTAGGTACCTTGATCCAGCAAAGCAATTGCTAATCTCTCTCTCTTTTTTTTTAATTTACTACAGATGGATACCACTGCACCGCTGTGGCTCAATTTTACCCTCAAGTAAAGGAAAGTGCTTTTTTATTGTTGTTGTTATAAAATGGGAAGTACTCTATTTCCTGATTAAGCTACAGTAGGTGCAAGCACAAACCTCACCATTGTCACATATTGTTCTGAGTTGTATTTGGTGTGCATATGACTTTTGGTTAGGGGATTGAAGAGCTACCAATAACCATGTACTAAATTTGCACATATCAATCTGTTCCAACATAAGATGGCATTTAAAAATTAGTGAATTATCTGAAACCAATGTACAGGTAACGCCTCACACTCAACTGCATCTTTGTGTTATCTGGATTCATTTTTTTTTAAGATTGTGGTATCTTGATGAAATGAGTTATCTTAATGTCTTCAATGAAAAGAAATAATCTCTTTATTGACCTCAGACAAACTAACTTCAGGTGGAAGAACGTGTGGAAGAACAAGGCACAAGAGTTAACAATCCTCATGGTCTTTTCTGGGCTCTGTCAGTTACTGTGGGTGTAACTTACTGCAATGATACTTACCTAGGTTCCTAAGAAAGGCATTAGAGTGTAATTTTTGAAAAATATGTTATAATCCTGGAAGGCAGATGGACTTAGCAGCATGCATTATAATTAGTTTTTACAGACATTTTTTCGGAAATTTCAAATGGAGAAGAAATATAAGCATTTGCTCTATGAACAGTTATGTTCTCACTGCTAATCAGTTGCATCAGTGCCGGCTGTTACTACTTCCATTCACCCCAGCATCGTTATTTTCCCTCCACTTCCCCTATTGGTCACATACCATGATACCCATTCTAATCATAAAGCCTCTCAACCCAGTTATTTCCTCTGCAATATCCCCAGCTCCTTCCATGTCTCACATCCCCTACCTGCCTTTGCTTGCTCTGCCCTTTGGGCAAGGGACCAGTACACACTCAAATAGTGCATAAAGATGTATGTCTAGCCAGGGTTTCATAATGCTTGATTGTGCAAAGAGACAACTGACTAAAGCCAAAAAACGGTTGCAGTAGCAAAAGGAGAAAGCAGTAGCTTTTCCCTCACTGCTTACACTAATAGGATCTCTCTTCTACTCAACATCAAGTAGAAGATAGGCATGCCAATGAGCTGAAGACAAGCCAGCCGTCACCTAAGCCTCACTTCTTGGCAAATGCATCTAAAAATAAAATGTAATGTATCATGTAGAAGCAAAATGAGATCTACAAATTGGGATTCTCAGTTAACTAAATGGGTCACTCCTGGTTTTCTCTAAGCAAATATACTCACAAGCACCAAGTGCCAAGATCACTTGTGAATGGCACCAAGGACAAGTTGGCTACTGAGCCCACCTCACATCTCTGTGGTTCTTCGTTAGTAATGATGTCTTTGGACAGGGCTTTTATACCTCCAAGAGTCACCAGCTCTTTGGGCATGGTCCTTCACTTCAGAACTTTCTGACTTTAGTCTCCGTAAATCTTAGGCAAAGTAACTGCTCGAGGCCTCTTTATTGCATGTTTGGAATATATGCTTGCTCTGCTTTGAGGATAACAGGAAAAGGGATGGCATGTGTATTACTGCTACCCTCTGGCTGTGAGTTTGCAGATTTTTCACTGATGGACCCTTCAGTGTGCTGTGACGCTATCAGAGTGTCAGGTTTATGGTTTGTGACATAAACAACACATTCTTCAGCTTTACTGGGGAGTAGTTATCAATACAGGCCATTCTTTCAACCTCTGCTTTTTCTCTTAGGGCTAATACATATATACATTTCCACTCATACTGCGGTCATACCAGTCCTAATAATTCTGTTACAAATCTCTACATAAGTTGGGGAGAATTTTCTTCTGATTTGTCTAATATCAAAGTTATCCAAAACTATATAGAAGAAAGGTTAAAAAAAGATACTTTTGCCACCGCAAGTGTTGAGTGAATCTTTTTTCTGTCTGGTAATTTAATCTGCAAAACATGCATATAAAAGCTAATCAAAACTATTTATGAAGTCATGACAAATATATCAAGTTGCTTTGGACAAACAGACTGGAACTGAATTGGGAAATGAAAAAGGAAAAACAGTTCATTATTTTTGAATATTTGAATATTTTGAATATTTGAATTCAAATTTTATGTGTCATAATGTGTTTTCATTTAAAACTTTGTTTTATTCCTCTGGGGAAAAAAAAATCAGCACCATCTAATAGTGTTTTCTGTGTGACCTGAAATGACTTCTAATTACAGGAGCTTTTTTTCTTCATTGAGACAATGAAGATTCTTACAACTTGAACAAATGAAGAGGAATATTAAAAGCAACTGTGAAAAAGAGAGAGATTTTTTTAAATGTAAACACAAGTTTGCTTGCGTTTCTTTAGGAAAGTAATATTCCAGTGCTAGCAAGAGTCTCACAGTTAGTTCTAAAGCTGATACTAAGTATTATCCTTACATAAGCCACAGGTAACGCTGGAAAAGGCACGGGACCAACTTCTGCTGCCAACACACAGTACAAATTAGGACACATTTGAAGCCTTACTCCACCTCTGTAAGATGTCACTATTTAAGGCAACATTGGAGATGTGCTAAGGGCCCTGACAGGTGTTTTTGCTTTTTTTTAAAAAAGAAAAATATATATCTGTTTTCAGGTACACGTGGCCCTGCCTCCCAGCAGTCTGGAACAGTTTTCATATTAGTGATTAGATATGGCTAGCTAATTGGCTATAACAGTCTAGTACTTTTCATGCTGGTGAAGACAAGAGAATTGACAATTTTTTTCATCAGGAAAAAATGAAGAAATTATTTATTAGAGGAGAAAGGAGAAGACAAGAGTTTTTAGCTTTCCAGTCAAATCAGGGAGCATTGTTTCAATCTTGTGACAAAGCTGCCTATTCTTCCCTTCTGAGGGCTGCATCTACCCTTAGAGATTGAGTACTGCAGTTCCTGTAGGATTAAATTCTGAGTTGCACATCTGTTTTTTGTGACCACAAAGGGAAGTACTCTCGTAAAATAGATTTTAAGTTGCCTATCACTTAGAAGATCTTCAAAAAGGTCCAAAGGGTGCAACAGGATAGCGTTGTCTGAGACAAAAAGGACTTGGAATTATTTTATATCACACTACCTTTGCTTTCTTTCACAAGTGTAAGAGCAAAAGAATATTTCACTAAGAAAGCACAGATTGTAATCAGTGTAATTACTTGGAGTAATTACCGAGTGTTTAAATACAGTTTAGAATCATAGAATGCTTACGGTTGGAAGGGACCTCTAGAGGTCATCTAGTCCAACCCCCTGCACACTCAGGGTCACCTAGAGCACGTGGCACAGGACTGCATCCAAGCGAGTTTTGAAGATCTCCAGAGAAGGAGACTCCACAACCTCTCTTGGCAACCTGTTCCAGTGCTCTGTCACCCTCACTGTTGAGAATTTTTTCCTTAAGTTCCTGTGGAACTTTTGATGCTTCCGTTTCCGGCCGTTTCATCTAGTTCTGTCGGTGGCCACCACTGAAAAGAGGCCAGCACCATCCTCCTCACTGCCTCCCTTGAGAGGTGCTTACTTACACTGATCAAGTCTCCTCTCAGCCTTCTCTTCTCCAGGCTGAACAGGCCCAGCTCCCTCAGTCTCTCCTCATAGGACAGATGTTCCAGGCCCCTGATTATCCTTGTAGCCCTACGCTGGACTCTCTCCAGCAGCTCCACATCCCTCTTGTACTGTGGGGCCCTGGACTGGACACAGTACTCCAGATGTGGAATTTGAATTTACATTTTTTCATTTACATTTGAATTTAGCAAATTTCAAAATTTGCTATTACAATGACCTTGATATATAGTGAGTAAAATCTGTTCACAAGTTTTCAGCTTAGAAAAGGAAGATTAATTATTACCTCAAGAAATGCTTTCTTATTGGACATTTTCATTTACTGAGGGTCAAACTGTGGCATTTAGTGTCTGTTTCTTGTTGTCAACAGGTAGAAGCTGCTCTGCTCTCTGACATAATGGTGTTCTCCTTTGGGTACAATGAGTGAGACAGAGCTTAGCTGCCATCCTGCCTTTCTCTTACCTTTTTGGGTGTTTTATATGTGTGAGGGAGCACTGATCATTTTATCCCTATCTCCCTACCATCTTCCAGATGGATCCGAGACAGAAAATGTTATACTGCTCATACACTGAAGGAATGGCATGTTCCTCATAATGTTTTTCATTCTCCACATTTTACTTACTCCATTCTTGTAATTTTTTCCATGTTTGAAGACATGCAAGAATAAGAACAATCTTTAGGATTTCTTTTTTTTCCTCTCGCACCTGAAGAGGATGAACTAATTTTTCACAACAAAAGAAGCTATGTGAAGTTTTCTTCTACATTCCTCAACAATATTCTGCAAGTGAGAGAAACCTGCCAGGACTGCTCCTAAATTTCAGTCATGATACATTAAAACAAACAGACAGCTATAAATTTGAAGCTCAAGAAATATGTTTTGTAATTCACTGCTACTAAAATGCCAATCTATCTGTGAAGTAGAGTAGCATTAATTTTCCCATTTGTAAAGGGGGAGCAATGGGGCAAATGAAAGTTAAGCAAGTTACCCAACAAAGCAGCAGTTAGAGTCAGAAGATGATTTGTTCCATCTTAGTATTAAATGTTCAAGATAAGCAAATTCTTTTTTTTTTTAGTTAAATTGAGAAGAAACCTATGCAAGTAACATTGATTAGATATCACAAAACTTTATATCCCTAAAATTAGATTAATTCCACTCTTTATACCTTTTACTGTGCATCTCCTGCACTGCAATGCATCTTGGAAAGGCTCTTACAGTTGTGACAAACAGATACCTTAATTTGATTTGAAGACATTCTATTCTTCCTTCACAGTCATTTCATGCTGGTTTACATAATGACACAACATATAGACAAACCATAAACTGAATTCTGTGTGTCTAGCCTTGTGAGGGCAGAAAATGAAATATTACCAGTGCAGGCTGATGCAGGGAAGATGAATACTGAAATTTCCCAAAGAAATTGAATAGAGGTGTCAGAAAACACTGATACTGTGTTGCAAGCCATTTCTGCTCTATCTGCCATAAAAAAGCCTATAAAGTAGGGCAATATTGCTTAATCAGTTCAAAAGGAATGGGTGATGTAATGTTTTGCATACTTCTACTTAGAAAAAGATCCAACCAAATGAAACACCTTTTTAAGTTTGTTGGAAATTGAAAACCCAGCTGCTTGATTTTTGAGTTCTTGAGAAGTTATGATTTACAAGAGAGTGCAAAATGTTGGGATATGATTAAGTCCAGTTTCTAAAATTGGAATTATTTGGTAAGAAGCGGGTTTTTTAAAGTTTATTAATGGCACTTTTCATGGTTAGGATTTAATCCTCTCCAAGAATAACAAAATCAATAACGCTTTCCAATTGTAAAAGGGCTGAAAAGATAAGAATCATGAATGCAATTTTACATATGAGAAATCTAAAGCATTGTGTACTAAGGATGTAATCAAAAGTAAGGTAATCAAAACTTTAGGATATACTTCTTAATGTCTGAGCAAATAATAATGGAATTCAAACAGGAATGCGATACGCAGCGTTTTTCCAAACAGTTCTTCAGCTGTACAAAGCCATCAAGACCAAGACCATACTTCTAGGAAACAGACTGGGCAAATGAAGAACTCAATCAGAGCTCAAACAGCATATGCAAAAGCATCAAAAAGCGTTCTTAGGACTACTTCGAGAACACAAAATATGGTTAGTTATTCCTGGACTCACAAATTGAAGCACATCAGGAGTCACAAGGGAAGTGAGAATTGGACATGGACTAACAGGAACTTAATTAGATAAGCTGGTTTAAATTTAGTGGGGCGCACACTGAAATGTACCTTCTAAATACATCGAAAAGCCAAAGGCAAAGGTGGTAGGCAAATAAGTTAATTATCTCGATGAAGAAGAAGTCTTGGCCTGAGACCTTGCAAGACTCTCCTTTCAAGAAAGAACTCCAGCACAGGTCCCAGATCATGGAGACTTAAAAATATAACTTTTTAAAAAAATAAACCACAAAGCCTCTTACAAAAAACCGAAAGATGAATTGATTCTTTTTGCAGAAAACAACATACTCTAGGATTCTAAAACCCACTTGCTTACCATTTATGCAGAAACTGATAAAATATTCCTGTGACTTAAAAAATGCAAATATTTCCTAACTTTTCATTAAGTTTTCATTTTATATTATCATCTTAGCTCTCCTTCACAAATATTTAAATAAGGATTATCCTAGTTAAAATACTAGATTGACAGGGCACAGTACAATTCATCAATTTGCCTTCTTTCTAATATTCAGTAGAGTATTCTAATACTGGTTTCTAATACCCATTTTTCATTCCATACAGTAAGAATGTCATAAATGAGTTCTAACATATGTACACCAAAGAATAAACACAAAACAAATGCCAACCACTATTATGTTAGGCTGGGTTCTTCTATTTTTTTTTTCATTTGTAAGTAAGAGTTATTGAAGAAGATGAAATCACAACTGTTTTCACTGCTTCTTTCTCTTCCCATAATGACAAAATTCCACACATGTAAAATCTGTCTCCATAAAATTGTTCACTTTTGTAATTTAATCCAGACATTACTGTTCATCTAATCCAATCCTGTTTTACAGGTCCCCCTCCACAAATAATAGTGTAGAATATTTGATGATTTTTATCAGTGAGCACTCTGGAATCAAATTACATGTTGCTTTCCACAGTTCCACAGCACTGACACCAATCAAATAAAATCAAACTGAACTGCAAGTATTAGCATATTTTCTGACATGCTACGAAATCTTTGAGGACTTGGTGCAAGCACAATACATTTATCAGTTTAGCTCAGTATAACTGCATAATCAATCCTTTAAGACACAAAAACGTATAGCATTTGCTTTCTTTTCTCTTTTTCTTCCAAAGAAGCATCGATAGTGTTAGCTCTCCCAATATAAACATTAACTCTCTAATGAAGCCAATTCAAACTCTCTAACGAAGGCTACAGACAGCCTTTTAGACATTCCACCAGCAAAACAAATGTTTGCAGAAGCAGCAACTTTAGTTTTTAAGTGTACTTTTAGAATACTAAGGGAGCAGACTTCAATGGTCTTTTTACTCATTACACTGTAATTTGTTTTTATATTCTTGACAGGCCCAATGGAAGAAGAGCTAACCCTTAGCACATTATTTTCCTATGTTTCTTCTGGAAAGATAAAGCAATTCACATTTCATAAGGACCAGAAAATGCAGACAAAAATCTATGTCAAAGTGAAAAAGAGATTCAAAAAAAACAGAACAACAACCTGAGATTGGATTGATGTTGACTTCCAATAGCATTCACATGTAAAATTATTTGCAAGACTATAGCTAAAACTTAGAAATGACTTTCAAAAACAACTATCATGATTAATCCCACATTTATTTTACTTTTTTTTTCCAAAAATACGTTCTAAATAGCATTCATGTATATAAATATAATACATAAAAATTAATAAAACCCAAGTACAAGATATGCAAATATTAACTACATTTGAGGAAAAGTAGAGACAATATTTCCACGAGAGTGGAAAGTGATGACTTGACACAGTGCAAGTGTCTAGGTATCAGAGAGCTAAAATGATCACAAACATGTCTCCGAGAATAATCCATCAAAATATTGTGACCCAAAAGTCACCAGGAGTAAGTAACTATTCAGGAGCACTTAAGAATGCCTAACACTTTTCAGAATAAAAATTCATTATGCTCTCAGACATGGACAAAAATGATTGCCCCACAAACAGATAATGCCACTAAACAGATAATGCCATCTGCTTATAAATGCAGAGCAGAAAATGAACAGGCAGTAAAAACATTCCCAAAGTCTTTTCCACTTCTTGGAAGTCTTTTTCTATTTCTTCAAGTAGCATCTTGTCACTGACCATTCAACTGCTAGCTGTACTTGGATGCAGTGGCTTGACTCTTGCTAGTCTAGATAGGCCAAGCCTAAGACACTGTGTAGGTGACTTAATGGAAACATATTTCACTGAGTTATTATTGCTTCCTGATGCAGCTGAAATTAATTTAAAAACAAAAATAAGGTGTAAAAAAAAAACAGAGAAAAAATAAACATACAATTGCTATCTTTTTGTAGCGTTCATAAAATATTCCAAAGGCATTGCAAAACGGTCCTAATAACACAGCACAGAAGCCTATGAAAATCAGCATACAAGCAGGCTATTTAGCCCATGCAGACAGTATTGAAATATTGAATATTGTTTTAGTAACCAACAACACACTGGAGTGATACCAATATACAGTGCTGGACAACTACAGAACAACTGTTCTCAAAATGCAATCTGGCATGCAGTTTTTTTCTATTCCCTACAGAATGAGAGAAGGGACCACAATATCAAGGGGGAAAGAAAGCAAACAAGGGGAGGCAAACAGAAAAGAAACGTTTGCAGAAAATGTGGGTAAATAGGAAGGAAATTATAAAAACTAACAGGACTCAGAACCATCACGTTTAAATACCACAAAAATATATTTTACATAATATTTATTTTTTTTTTTTAGAATAAGTAATGCACTAGCACCATGCACTAGAGATAAAGTTATCTAGAGAAATGACCACAAAACAACCTCTTGATTAAGATTTGTTCCATACACTGAAAAATCACAGATTCACAGAATGGTTGAGGTTGGAAGGGAACTCTTAGAGATCATCTAGTCCAACCCCCTGCTCAAGCAGGGACACCTAGAGCATGTGGCACAGGGCTGCACCGGTTTTGAAAATCTGCAAAGGAGATTTCACAATCTTACTGGACAGCCTGTTCCAGTGCTCTGTCACCATCACAGTAAAGAGGTTCTTCCTCATATTGAAACGGAACTTTCTGTGATTTAATTTACAGCCATTACCACTTGCCCTGTCACTGACCACCAAGAAGAATTTGGCCCCATCCTCCTTACATTCTCCCATCAGGTATTTATACATACTTATAAGATCCCTTCTCAGTCTTCTCTTCTCCAGGCTAAACAGGCCTAGCTGGCTTAGTCTTTCCCCATATGATAGATCTATCCTTAGATTATTATCCTCTCAACAAACAGGAAATAAGGATGCTAGAAAACAAAAACAAATAAAAAAATCCCACAGCAATACCTTCAAAGAATTCTAAGGTGAGAGGAATAAGTTGAATGATAAAAGGGCAGTAGTTGTACTGAAACACTTTTTGTTTGTATATTCAGAGGGAGCTTTCTACAAACTGAAGTCAACCACTGTACCTGCACATAGTTAAACTATTGCATATACCTGGTGGTATCCATTTAGGTTTCTTGGCTGTTGCAGGACATGATGTGCATACAGGTTTTCCAATTGGTTCTGAACAACTCGACATCATCTTTTGTGCTGTCTCAGATTTTAGCTCTGTTATTGTGAAGTAGAAAGTACAGGTAATACTCAGCTGGAAAATAAGACTGGCCTCAGAAAAATTAACCTTTAAGAAAGAAATCATCACACTGCACAACAGTACAGCACAACCTCTTAGAACTGATTGGAATGAAAGTACATTTACTAGAGTGTCACCAAACAGCCTGTTTGGTTACAGCTGTTACACCTGATATTTCATTCCTGGTTTGAAAATAACCATCACAACAATTTTTGGTAGTGACACAACAGATAGTAAATCTAAGCAGGAAGAATCTTCTGTCATATCCACAAAGGCGCTTATAACTAAAGCTGAATTTAAACTAAGGTACAGACTGCAAACTCAGACCTAAATTAGAACATATTATCTAGTCAGAAACATGAGTAACCCTAGGAAAATAATTTTCTTAATCTACCTAGTTGAAAGTAATTTGGCTTTGCAATAGAGTGACAATTAACTCTAAAATGTATACATACTTAATTTTTTTCAGAAGTGTTTAGCAGCCCTAGCATTTTTTAGCATTCTTGGATTTCAAAATCCACAGATTGGACAGCAAAAACAGGCCCTGAGATTATAACAAACTTTAAAAAAATCCTTTAATCAGTGTTTTTTTCTTAAAAACTAAATATAGTTCCTCTGCTTGCACTGTACACTAAAAGGCCTTTTCTTCTTTCAGAACTTTTTCTCCTTTGAATTTTTATTTACTCTGCATATCATCTCTTTTTAAATTATTCTTATGAACAGACAGTTTATCAGCCATTTTTATTTATTTCTTCGGGTCTTTTTGCCACGATAATTTTCCATATTTAAAAATAAAGTATGATATATATCAAAAAAGTGACTACCGTGCAGAACGAAAAGGTACTTTTACTATAAAAAAGACGATTTCAAATTCATAATACAAACTTACTTCTAGTTTTAATACTGGGTTTGGGACTTTCCTTTTCTCTTTCAGCCTGCAGCTTTTGCTTAGTTTCCTTTTTATTTCCTTTAGCTTTCCTCTTTTTCAGAGCAAAGTCTTCATCGTCATCTTGACTATAAACTGAATCTTCTTCTGAGTCCTCACCTACAGCAAAGAAAGGGGGTCTCAAGCTTCACATCACCTTTACAGGTAATATATCTTAATATGACTGTGGTGTTTTCTAATCACATGCTGAACATAAAGAATGAGCACTTAAAAATATAATATAATAAAAGCGAAAGAAATGATTGCAATACAAAATATATATTTAGGATTTTCTCTTTATTTTAGTAACTCAACACCCACATACAAACTGCATACAATAATGCATTTAAGAGTTTACTTTGCGATCAAAATATCTATAAGCACAATATGAAAAAATCTAAATCATTTGGCATTTTTGATTTTTACATAGTTTTAGACATGAATGTATAGAGTGGAATAATGGTAAAGACTTAAAACATTTATCATTAGCGAAAAACAGACATTAGCCAATCCTAATAAATGTTTTTCTATCAATGGGATTACTTGGATTATGCTATTTTCTTTCACTGATCATTTAGAAATAATTTCCAGTAACCCTTGCAGTAAGGTACAAAATAATTACTGAACTCACATGGCGAACAGAAGAGAGACCTTTATCTTACTTTCTAGGCATTCAGTAACAGGCCACTGCCAGAAGCAGAACACGAGACTAAACTGACCTCCAATCTGATGCAGTAGTTTTTTCTGAGTTTTGAGAACTAACAGAGGAGGAAGGCAGGCTACCTTCTTCTCTAACAAGTTTAGACAATGCAGACACTAAAATTCCTAACATTGAACACTTTTCTAAAGTCATTGTTTTGACTCATTGTGTCAACATCACAAGTCGATTGCTTTTTGCGAAGTATTGGTTTTCCAATTGAGAAACATTTTTTCCGAGTGGGAATATTGTTTTAATTAAAAAGCATTCTTCAAAACTAAGCAGAGTTTAAAATAAAGATTCTTTTTCCCTCTAATTGAAAACAGAAATTTATGGAAACAAGAAACATGCATTTAAATGCAAATGTACAGACACTTCCTTGAAAAGATGAGATATGAAAACAACTTACCTAAAAGTTCACTCTCTGTAACACAGTTGGAAAAACGGGGTCTCCCATGCACGTTTTCTGATTTGATATTCTTACCTGTTATAGGCCCTGAATAAGAATAAAAAGGAAAAAAATGTTAGGATTATAATACTATCTCTATTAAAAAGGGAAGATAATAAAAAATGAAGAAAGTCAACAAAACTATACATTTTTGCGCATCTTACAGAAAAGTTATTTTTCTCATATGAAAACCACTAGCAGAAGAAGACAGGCCTAGAAATTCTTATTTCCTAATCATACACATTGAAAAAATACATTACTTTCAATATTTTTTAAATATTGTAAACTAAATTATGTTATGGCCAAACTCACTACAAATAAACAAAGGCTGCATGGCTCTTTATCAATTTACTAAGCACGAATGCAATTACAATAAGGATTATTTGCCCCCCTTTTTTTTTTTTCCACTTATCTTTTCCCCTTTCTTCATAATTTGGAAGCAAATGCTAAATTATACCCCAAAAAACCGACAAAAAACTACAATTCTTTTATTTTCCTGAAAAGGTTAAATCAAGGAAAAACCTTTAGTACGCAAAACATACAGTGTGATAATCTGAGTCTCATGTAAGTGATGTCAAATTCTCTAAAGTTTAAATTTGTATTTATTATATGAAACTGAATCCTATTCACCTCCACTCCTATTAAAGTTCCAACTAAATTCCAACTAATTTTGACTTAAAATGGAAGACTGGCTACACAAATGGCTACGAAAATCAGGTTCTATGAAGGAAAGCTTTCATTTATCAGAAAACTTTATCCATCTAGGAATTTCAGAATAATAAACATCATTCAATACATTACATGCTTTGGAAACTCTGAAGTATATATTTTAGAGAATGAAAAAAAAAATCTGTAATTTCTTTAAATAAACAGATCTAAATTTAAATAAATAAATATGTTGAAATTGAACCCATATAAAGTACTTATTTAAATTCGCAAAGCATAGGAAGTGAGTGTTAGTATGAGTTATGATAAATTGAGTTACGTGACCAAGGAGAAGCTTATACTGAACTGTAAAACAACCTTTTTCTTTTGAGTTTTGTACCCCACGGACATTTGCAGATGTTTCTTTGACAGATAAGGCTAAAGCAACTTCCAAATCTCTTCGATAAAGTTTGTCATCCAAGGATATCCTGAAATAGTAAATATGCTACATAACAAAACTATGAAATGAGTGCTGCAGAGCTATTTCTGACTTGCTTAACTATAAATTCAAATGCCTTTACAAAAACTAGCATGCAATATGTACTTTATAAGATACCATACTATTAATTACTTCCTGGAAAGTCTTAGGCACTCTAATAGACTAATAATTGAAAAATACCATATTGAAAAGTATTATGATTATGAAGCACTGTACACACATTAAATAATATGTGGTACTGAAAAATGTTTTTACATTTGCTTTAAATACTGCCCTGAAATGGAATATTTACTCAAAAAATTACTATCTAAATATTACATTTTTTTCCATTGAAGACATATTTTCTATCAAACTTTTTTTTTTTAATCAGACAGAATTATCTTTCTCAGGTTGAGATCCTAAGGAGATTTGACATAATCCAAATTGTACAATATTGTTTTGTACTGTAGAAATATCAAGATATGATATCACCTTTCATAATTTAATTATAAACCTGCTTCTGTACATTGGCAGGCAGTATTCTGGAGCTTTCTGGAGCTCTTAAAGGCAAGTGATCGCTCACTACTATATTTGGGCAAGTTTTCTTGACTCTGGTGTAAATACAATACCTTTGATTCACAAGTCTACCAATACATCTGAAATTGTTATTACATCAACATGTTAGTTCTCTTGGCTGTTTAAAATTCTAGGAAATAAATGAAAGAAAAGGATTGCTGTTGAAATCCAGTTTCTGCTTCACACATGGTTAGCCATAGCTCAGCATCTCCCACCTTTTACTGGGTATCTCCTTATGTGATAGAGTCAATTTTTTGTGTGGCTTTTTCTGATTCTCTTTTTTGTCCCTCTTCAGTTCTTTGAGCTGCGTTCTGGGTACAGCTACATATGCAAAATCTTCATCTGCTGAAGAAACAGTAACAAGCTTTAACTAGTTTTCTCCATAATACTCTTCTATGGCAAAAAGTCATCCAATTAATTTCACCATACACTGAAAACAGACCAAACAGTTGCACATACATAGATTCATTTCAAATTATTTGTATTTTTAAAGAATAATCCAATGTTTTTAAAATGTTTTAAATGAAAAATTAACACCATTTCTTTTACATGTTCTTTTAAGAGATGACAATTTTGTTTTTTATTACCAATATGGCAATAAAGCTTCAATCTCCAATGTTTTACCAAATTTCCAAGAATTGAAAGTTCATCTTTTGATACAATGAACAATGATCATTTTAACAGTAATCACTGTGATGGGTGAAATGGTCCTCTAAACGACTCTTACTCTTAAAAAAAAAAAAGTAGTTCTTCTCCTTTTCTTACCATTTTCATACTATTTCTTACCACATGCAACATAGTTCTCCAATTTTCGTGGAAAAACAGAAGACTCGAGACCTGCCTTTCTTCTGACTGAAAACATTGCTGATCACATTGCAAAATGAGGACAAACAAAATAAATTCCAGCACTCCTTAAAGCAGAAATTATGCAAATCATTAACACTTCTTTAAAAAAAAAAAAAAAAAGCATCTGAGCAATATGAAGAAAAGGGACTGGACTCTTCTGTAATATTAAAAATGCTCACTCACAAACTGGATTATGCACATGACTCAGAAAGGACTTTCAACACTATTGACTCAACTCAAACTCTTCCCTTTATCCTGCAAACAATACAGGAAAAAGAAAAAAGAAAGTAACCAAACTGATTACAGTAAATGTGTCACATGGAGAGACAAAGGAGAGCATTAATGAAAATTACTTTCAACAGTCCATTTTTTATTTCACTAAAACTGAAATTTAACCTCTGTGTCTTTATAAGCTCCAGAATCACCATAATACAGAGCTATGGAAGAAAGTGTATTGACGTACAGATGATTCAAAAATACATTATATTCTGAATTACAACCCTGTAAACTGATCATCAGGAGGACATCAGACAAGCAATAATCACTGAAAACTGAAAAAGGGAAAGACATTAATTTTTCCGCGATAACAAGACACAATATATTCACCAGTGCCATAACATATTTTTCTTATACTCTGGCTTACAGCCATCATATCCTTTTTGAATTAGGGTTTATAACAATGAGCCTAAACTACTTTCAGCAAAAAACATGGCAGTCCTGTCATTAAAATCAAAATCATTAAAAAGAAAGACTATCCACCCATAGGTTCGGTGGTTGTGCTTTAGTGTTTACCTTTTTTAGTATGGCTAATAACAACCGACTTACAATCATTATCCAAATCCCCAAACTCTGAATAGTCAACAATTTTCTTCTTCCTGTAGAAAAGAATACACACTGTTAGTCCTCTCCGATTCAGAATCTTGATTTGCTCAATTTGGGGAAAATTATGAGAACAAAAAGAGAGAGAACAGTATGCTATAATCTTTGCATAATTTACTGTTACTTAAATGTTCTTTCCACATAGCTCTTAAGTTGCTTCCTACTTTGCACTGCCATTAGCCCCAGTGTTCAGATGAAACGGGAACATCGCAGTCCAGTGCCCAGCCTCGCTAGCTCTGCCGGCTCTAACGGACCCCCTGAGGCAACGTCCGTTGGACGCGCACTGAAGCCTTTCGAGGAAACGTCTCTCGGCGCTGCCGAGCCCCTGCGCTTCCTGGGGAGGGCGATCCCCACAACCCCTTCCGCGCTGCGCGGGGTCGCCACACGCACCTCCGCACCGGCTGCGCCATCGTCCCTGCGCCCCGCTCCGCGTGGTGGCCCCACAGCTCTCTCAGGCAGTGCCCACTCCTCTTTCTCCAGCGCCGCGTCCGAGCATGCCACTCCTGCCCACTCCCTGTTCGGCTCCGGAAACAGCAGCAAGGACTTAGTCTCGTAGCCAGCTCGGCACATTCGCCACTAAGCGAGCGGCTGGGAGAGAGTGAGGCGGCAGACTCCTCACACCCGAATCTGCGTCTGCAGACGCGTAGCTTCGACAGGAAGAGCAGGAGAAGGTCCGCCTCCCGTGTTTCGTCTGGCGGCTGGACGGGAGCGCAACGCGGTGCGGGCCGCTTCCACTGCCATGCACAGCGTTCAGGTGAGCCTGGTAGAAAGGGAAGTCCACCCCCGCCTTTCGCCGCACGGAGAGTGACTCCCACCCTATGACCTGCGGTGGGCTGCCGCTAACGGCCGCTGAACCCCATCGCCTGGCCCTGGCGGCGTGGCCCCGTCCAGGCGAGTCCCTGAGCCCCGGCGTCGTTGCGTAGAGGTGTGGTGGTACCCTTCGATTTTCGGGCCTCCTCCTTGGCCTGAAATCCCCGACCACGGGATTGTTGGGGTGGGGCTTCGGGTGCCTCTGTGAAGGAGGTGAGGGAGAGCGAGGAGATTCTTCTTTTAGTGCTTATCATCAGCATTCTGTTTTTGATAACGAGAGTAGATGCAGGTTTTCTTTTAGAGGGCTGCCGAACCTGGTGTGGTGGACTTCAGCGTATCGTAAAAAGCATTTGTCCTATTCTCAGGGACAGGTGAGATGCTCGATTGCACTGGAGGGGGAAGGGGAAGTATTGCCCTATACTGTGTTTTTTCTTCCCCATTAAACCTGTTTTGTGAGGAAACAGCATATGAAGATGTTCATTAGCTATTGAAATCGAGTTTCTCTTTGTATCAGGACATGCAGTGGCTTTGTTTTAGCTTTTATTTCCTTGAGTATTTGTTGTTGTTGTTCATCAGTCTTTTCCTAAAATATAGGTGTATTCAAAACAAAAAAAAAAAACCAAAAAGGTCCCCATGAGTTTGTCTGCAGAAAGTATACTTTCTTCTTTTACTTTCTGATTTTAATCTCTTTGAACAGTAGATTATAGCATGAGAGAGGTTTCAGGTGGAATAATGTGTCCAGTTTTGCACATAATGTTCAAAAAAAGATGAGTGTGAATGAGCTGGAGGACAGAAGAATTACTGCTACAGGTAAGTGTTCCCATAGCGTAAACTGAGGCTATAGACAGGTATCTTGCTTTTCTTTTTGCTTATTTTTATTTGGATATTTTAAAAGTATCATCCCAAAGCAAGTCACAAAGTTACAAAATCTTATACAAAAAAAAATTATTACCAGCTTCCACTCCCCCCAGATCTCTGAAAAGTGTGTGCCTGTACAAAGCATGAAACAAAGTCTTAATAAGATTTTGTGACATGCATATCAACAGGTGCAGGGTCTGCTTTAAGAATAGTTTTTTATTGTGATTCCTTCTGTTCTGGTGCTACATTTAAGTCAGGAGGCTTATAACTGCAATTTGTAAGGCTAGCTAGCTAAATGCATGTATTGATACATTTGATTACTGTTTGGAAGCTCTCAGTGTTGTGGAAACTGGTATTCATATGTTAATTCCTACCTATGCACTTGAAAATCAAGATTTAGATGAATATTTATGAAAAATTTCATTCTTAAGTTTTTTTTTTGCCAGAAAAAAGTAACAGAGCCTTTAAAACAAAAGAAAAATGAAAAAAAAGAGGTTTTTCACGTGTTCTCATTGCTAATGCAGGAAATAATCTCAAGAAGATGAAATCTAACAAAGAAAGGACCTGCACTGGGGAGAGAGACTTTGTATACAAATTTAATGCTGGAAATCAACATTTATTACTTACAGTGCCTCTTGAATTCCCCATGCAGGAGAATGTTAGTCACCTGCATGGACATCTAATGGTTTTGCATCATTTACCATGTGTTATAGAAAACGGTAAGAATTGATTTTGTAAAATATATATTTGTATATATATATATATGCATATATATATATATGTGTATAAGCATATATGTATACATAAATTATCTTATAACGTGTTTTAAAAATGGGAAGTTATTTGCAAGAACCATCCTTAGTTTTTAACAGCAGAATATTAGTGAAAAAGACTGTTCGTACTAATAAGAGAGTTGCCCCAGTAGAAGGTTCTCAGAAAAACTTTGTATGTTTGCTAGATGGTTATTGATATTTCTAATGAAATTGTTTTGTTGATGAAACATTTTCTTTTTGTTAAAGTAGACCTGAAGCAGTCACTTAATAAGTTCATAGAAGAGGAAACTATAAAGGATTATGATAAAGAAGCTGACATGTCTCTGGAAGCTGTCAAATCAGGGGAAGTAGATGTAAACCAGTTGGCAGATACTTGGGCTAAAGCTTATAAAGAGGTAAGATTAAGACTGAAAAGTTAATATTCAGGCTATGCTTTGTGTGAGTGTGTGTGTACAGGCATGTGTGCATGCATAGATCTAATTACATCTGTGGAGATGTATGACATTGAAAGTCACTTTGCTGATCAATTCCTATGTATTTTTTTATCCCAAAGTGATCACTGAATCTTCGTCTTCCATGTTTTTAGTTGACTTTTTACTGAATGTATCTCTTTAGCAATTTAAGAAAGTAATGGAGTCAAAAGGTACAAAACAGAGAAGAAACTGGCTAATGATAGTGAAACAAAAATAAATCTAAAGCTTGTGATGTATTAGAATAAAAAGAAAAAATGGTAAAATGGTACTCTTTTGTTTGAGTTTCTTTAATGCACGTCATAAGGATATTTTAGCTGAACACAATATGCTGACTTGATTTGATGCAGACTTGCATATGCCTGAAGGTGCTTTGCTTTAGCTATCCAGCAAATGCAAAAGGTACCTGTGAAGATTTCAAGGAGAAAGTGAGTGTTTGGAACAAATCTTGTAGCTCATCTCCTGCGTTTATGCAATGTTAGTGTTAGACAATGTCTTGATATTTCTGTCCTGTGTTTCAGTGGTACCATTTCAGTTCTTCAGCTGAATTAGCTGGGAAGCAAGCCCTTTTAAACCGAAATGATCCTAACAAAACTGTCATCTTTGAGCCATTTATAATTCACTAAAAATTGTTTTTATTAAGTCAGTGTTTTCCAATAATTTTTAGTGTCATCTGAGGTTTATCCCTTCTTTCTAAAATACTATTTTTTGCACAGATAATGTTTTGGGTTCTTTTAAAAACTGATTGGATGGGACTACTATCTTATGATTGAGAAATTCTTGACAGCACTTTAAGTACTTAAAAATAGGAAGAGCTAAAATAATTGTTTGTTCAAAGTTGGTGATATTTGAAAATGGTTAATTCCTCACTGGTGTCAAAATGTGTAATGCTTTTACTACTGGTTTGAAAGAGAAAGACTGTGGGAAGAAAAGGGAGTAAATGATAAAAGCTTAAAGTAGAATGTAAAGACCTCTAATTAGGAGGAATGTAATTCATGCATTTTGAAGGATCTGCAGTATTGTGAATGCGCAGTTGATTTTGCCTTACCTTTACTAGGAATTCTTTTAGTCATACCATATACATTAAAGTCTCTTATAATTTTTAGACAACATTAGAATATGCAAAACCTGAAGAAATCAGTTGGGATGAAGATTTTGCAAATGTTTATCATGATCTGATACATTCTCCAGCTTCTGAAACACTGTTAAACCTGGAACACAGTTATTTTGTTAGTATCTCAGAATTAATAAGTGAGAGAGATGTGGAACTAAAAAAGCTGCGAGAAAGGTATTCTTTTTAATTCATGTTAATGTCTACTTTTAATGTCTTTGTGTAATGTCTTGAATGTCTTAAATGTGGGTGCACACCACTGGATGTACATACATCCCATGTGACAATGTAAGTCCACTCTATTTGGTATTATAAGCTCTGTTTTAACATTGTGTTTCTCTCTTTAAAATTAGTCATGTAGCCTCTGTCATTGGGGTCAGCTGTCTTGTATCCTTCTAAGTCACTAAAATAATAAAACCTAAGATTATCTAAGTAACATCAGGTTTGATTTCCATTGTTCTGTCCACATAAGTGGTATAGCAATAGCAAATGTCTAAGGATATTAAAAAAAAAAAAAAAGAAAACTCAAATCTGTGTGCCGTAGCTCTTGTGCCTTTAGCAAAAAGTAAAATGAATGAAAAATTGTGGAATTAAGTTCCACATAATGGAAAGATAAGCACAGGATTTGAATCAATTTAAATTCAGAAACTGCTAAGTAGGAACTTGAGCTTTGGAGATCCCTAGTTGGAAAACCTGCAGGTGGCTGCTTTGTCCACACGGAGAGGCACGTACAATTTTTTTTGTTTGTTTTGTTGTTTTTGCTTTTTTGATGCTGCAGGTGACAGTATTCCTCCTACAATGTGAGCTTAAAATCAGAAATTATAGTGGATATCTTCTTCTATAGCTTCTTTCCAATGTTCTTCCAAAGTGAATTTTACATAGCTCTGATTTGGAGATAAAAATTGCTGGTTATTTGTGATAGCATAAAAAGCTTGCTGCTTATTGTAATTTTGGCTCAGCTGTGCATGTAGAAGAAAGAGTGCTTGGTATTAAGGGCAGTTAGAGTGTTAGCAGAGTTCTAATGGCATATAGCTGTGTATTTTCTCCAGTGAAAATTATTGTATGTACTTGACAAAATCATGAATCTCCATCAATCAAGGATGAACTCGAGGCTATGCCGGGTGAGTTGTAGGTCTTGTTTTCTTTACACAGAAGCCTATTTCATAGAATCATAGAATGCTTAAGGTTGGAAGGGACCTCTACAGGTCATGTCGTCCAACACTCCTGCACACACAGGGTCACCTAGAGCACGTGGCACAGGACTGCATTCAAGCAGGTTTTGAAGATCTCCAGAGAAGGAGACTCCACAACCTCTCTTGGCAACCTGTTCCAGTGCACTGTCACCCTCAAGCCTATTTGAAAGCCCTGACCTTCAACTTTCTTTTTTTTTTTTTTTTTTGATATTCTTTGCTAAATCAGGGCTATGCTACACTAAAAGTGATTCCTTGCTGGAGAACATGGTGAATGTCAGAGTGAAGCCAGGAATTCAAGAAGTTTCAGGAGGGACAAATTATTAGATGAACTGATGATAGCAGGGCAATCCTTTAGTTTTGTTATCAAATATAGTTTCAGTTGGAAGCTTACCTATTAAAAAAAGTAGTGTGTTTTGTCCACTTCCTGCTAGTTACGTGTCTCTATCCTCTTCACTGGAAGAAAAAAAATCCAAGGACTAAACAGATCCAAAACAAAAAGACTATTTCAAAACAACTGTTTTATCTAGATTATGGTATCTACCAGGGGTCAGGGATAAAACCTTGTATTACTCTTCATGTCTGTGTGCTTTAACAAGCTTTAGTATCTAGGAGTTTGATTTGGTGGTTTTCCTGGATTCTAAAACATGCTTTTTAGAAATGTAAATAGTTATTTTAAATTAAAAATATATAAAGACCTGATCATTGAGAGACTAATATGAAACTGCCTTTCAGTAAAGGAAAAATATTCTTCATGTACTGGGACTGAAAAAGTGATAGATTTGTGTCCAGTGACTTTTAAATTGTTTTCCTGGATCAAATCATTAACTCCTCGAAGGAGTAAAATAATGACAAATCCATAATAATAGTAGCATTAAGTGCCTGACTAGATAGCTTTTATAAAATGCTGTTCACTTATTGCACTGTTTTACAGTCCCCACGGCTCCACTTGCAGGCCGTGTTCCTCTTCTGGATCCTTGCTCTGGTCTACTCAATGTAAAGGGCTGCTTCTGCTAAGAGGAGCTGTTGATTATTTCTTTTCCATGTCCTAACAGGACAATAGACAGGACATGAAAGAGTGTAAGTGAACTTCAGCAAGGAAAATTTGGACCAGATATTAGCAAAAACCCTTCTAATGGTAAGAATAGTAAGCACTAGAATAGTGTCTGGAGCGACTGTATTAAATTCTTGTGAGTATTTCTTGGAACACACTAACGAGCATGTGGATTCTGCCTTTAAAAGAGCAGATGGACAAAATACCACAAAGGTATCTTTCAGCTCTGTGTTCAGTTTTGTACCTCAGCCTCTGATGAGTATTGAGAAATTGAACAATACAACGGATCGTCATATACCAGTATGACTGTATCAACAACAGTTTGCATTCTTCTGCCAGTTTGCGAAAGCGTTGCTTCTTGTAATCTGTATTAACTTCTCTTTCAGACAAGGAATAGAAATGGATAAGGTGATGCAGGAGCTAGGGAAGTCACTCACAGACCAAGATGTAAATTCGTTAGCAGCTCAGCATTTTGAATCTCAGCAGGTAAACTAAGTTCAGTAAACCAAAATAGATCATACAAATAAATATCTTAACCAGCCTCCAAAATGCTCAATTTATCTTTTTAGGATTTGGAAAACAAATGGACCAATGAATTAAAACAGTCTACTGCAATCCAGAAGCAGGAATATCAGGAGTGGGTGATGAAACTGCATCAGGACCTAAAGAATCCCAACGGTATCTCAGTCAGGTATTTAATTCTGCTGTGAACTTCACTTCAATCTATGCTAATTTACAGGACTTGCTTTTATATACTCTTACTTTAAGAATAGCTATTTAATCAAGATAAAATTTATAGAGAATGAAAGGCAATAAATTAAATATATACTTTTGGAAAGTTCTTCATTGTGCATAATTTGTACAACATTATATCCACTCTGTAAAAGTTGTACTAATGCGCTATTATTATTCTTGAGCTGTGTGGATTTCTGTTTTTGATTGTTTGTTTTGTTTTTGTTTTGTTATTTTCTCCTATGTTTCACAGTGCTTTCTGTCATCAATTAAGGAGGCTATGCAGAATAGTTGCAGTTTAGTCAACTGTAACAATCATCTCAAATTTTGAATTAATAAGCTTAAAATTAATAATCACTGAATATTTTTTTAGTGCGACTTGTCCTAAATGTTTGAAGTGTCTTAACTGAGGAAATACTAGGGAAATAAGAATTTAATAATCACTTCTTTTGCTGTTCTTTGAAAGTTAGAAAGTAGAACCAGATGCTTTATAATGTCTTGTATTAGTAGAAGAGTGTATTTGAATAGAATGTTAAGGTGGGTGTGGGAAGGAATCAATGGGAAAGACCTTGAACAAGGTAGATGCCAGTGGCGAAAGGGTGCAGCCATGGAACATAACAGAAAGTGATGAAGGATTTGGATACTTACAAGTCTATAGGACCACATGGGATCCACCCAAAGGTTCTGAGTGAGCTGATGAAAGTGCTTGCCAAGCCACTCTCCATCTTCTGTCAACAGTCTTAGTCAACAGAGGAGGTCCCAGATGACTGGAGTTTTGCCAATGTGATGCCCATCTAACAAGAAGGGTTGGATGGAGGATCCAGGGAATCCTGTCAGCCTGACCTCAGTATCATGGAAAGTTATGGAGCAGTTTTTCTTGGTGATCACCGAGCATGTGCGTGACAACCAGAGCCAGCCAACATGGATTCATGAAAGGCAAGTCCTGCTTGACCAACCTGATCTTCTTCTACGATCAAGTGACCCACCTAATGGATGAAGGAAAGGCTGTGGACATGGTCTACTCAGACTTCAGTAAGGCCTTTGAGGCAGTCTGCCACCGCCTTCTCCTGGAGAAGCTCATGGCTTACACAGGTGTACTCTTTGCTGGGTGAGAAACTGTCTGACTGTTCCAGCCCAGAGAGTGCTGGTGAATGGAGTTAAATCCAGCTGGTGACCTATCACGAGCCATATTCCCCTGGTGTCAGTGTTAGGACTGGTCCTCTTTAATATCTTTATCGGCGATCTGGATGAGGGGACTGAGTGCGCCGTCAGCAAATTTGCAGATGACACCAAGCTGGGAGGAAGAGTGGATCTGCTTGGGGGTAGAAAGTCTCCACAGAGGGACCTGGACAGGCTGGAACGATGGGCTGAGGTTCAACTGTATGTGGTTCAACAAGACCAAGTACCGGGTCCTGCACTTTAGTTCACAACAACCCCATGCAATTCTACAGGTTTGGGGCAGCGTGTCTGGAGAGCTGTCTGGTAAAAAAGGATCTGGGGATGTTGATTGGCGGCTGGGTGAATGTGAGCCTGCAGTGTGCCCAGGGGGCCAAGAAGGCCATCAGCATCCTGACTTGTATCAAGAATAGTGCAGCCAGCAGGACTAGGGAAGTGATCATCCCCCTATACTTGACGCTGGTGAGACCGCACCTCGAATACAGTGTTCAGTTTTGGGCCCTTCACTACATGAAAAATATTGAAGCGTGTTCAAAGAAGGGCAATGAAGCTGGTGAAGGGGCTGGAGCACAATCCTTTTGAGGAGTGTTTGAGGGAGTTGCGATTATTTAGTCTGGAGAAGAGGAAGGTTGGGGAGACTTTATTGCTCTCTACAGCTACCTGAAAGGAGGTTGTAGTCAGCTGGGGGTTGGTCTCTTCTCCAGAATAACTACCAATAAGACAAGAAGAAATGGCCTCAAGTTGTGCCAAAGGAGGTTCAAGTTAGATATTAGGAATATTTTCTACATGAAAAAAGTAGTGAAGCATTGGAGCCGGCTGTCCCGGGAAGTGGTGGAGTCCCTGATAGTGTTCCAAGAAATGTGTAGATGAGGCTCTTAGGGACATGGCTTGAACAGGCATGGTGGTGATGGGTTTATGGTTGGACATGATGATCTTAGAGCTCTTTTCCAACCATAATGATTCTATGATTTCATGCTTTCCTTTGGAGAGAAGGAAGCTGAAGATATGGAATATGAGGGAAGAGAGAAAAGAAGGTAAACTTGTTGAGATGCTCTTTCTTTTATATAGCTTTCTCACTACGGTGTATAAAATGAAAATAAAGTGGATTTAGTAGAACTGAAATCTAGAAGAAACAGACAGCTAGTGATTCAGAGGCAAATATTTCTGAAAAACTGATAGGATGTTTTGATTTAAATACATTTTGGAATGTTGGAATCGGCCATCTGTATTCATTTTAAATGGTCTATGCTGAGTCCTGACAACTGCAGGCCCCTCATGCATCTGAAAACAATATGCAGAAAGGCTGTGGTAGGATAGCTAGATGCTTAAAAGTTTTTGTTTATTTTTGTTTGATCGGCTGGATTCTTTTTTGCTTGTTCATTTGTATTTTCTTGTTTGGTTTTAAAAAGTGTGTGTCAGTCTGATCACAAAGAATTTGCTGTTAGTGAAATTGCTTAAAATAACACATTCCTTTTCAAACTCTGAAGATTACCGACAATTTCAAAACAAAGAGGAAAAAAATTGAGAGAATTTCTTGTTCTTTCATATAACAGAAATGTTACTTGCAGTGTCATTTATTAGCAGACAAAACAAGCAGAATAGATATCTAAAATCTTTCCTGTTAGTTTTTTAACACTGTAGAGTTCAGTTTGTCTCCTCTTGCTTCCTATTTCAGGGCGAAAATCTTAAATCTAGCAACTTTATAACTAAGGTTTGGGATGTTTTAAATAGGCCAAGAAGGGGCCTATGTTTTTTTGGTTTTTCACTCCTATTTTCTTCTTATTATTTTGTAATAAGGTGTTCTGTTGTTTGTTGCTCAATCTCACAATATTCATAGTATGAGTCAGGGAAGACTTATATTGTAAGTGGGGTCTGCTCACGTTCAGATGGAGTGTTGCATGCTAGAAATGCCAGATCTCAGATTAATGGAATTCGTTCAGACTTAGCCTTTTGGCTTCCATAGACTAATGAAGCAGACTTTGGATCACTTATAAATTGTTGATGATCTGATGAGAAACTTACTGAAATGTTTATGCTTTTTTTTTTTTTCTATTTTAGTGATGAAATTAAAGTTCAGCCCAGTCAGTTGAGAGAATCTATAGAAGTAAATGGAAGAATTTATGAAGAGCAAAGACTGTTGGAAGAAAGTTTTACTATTCACTTAGGTAAGTAAATAAATCTATACTAAAACCAGATAATAACAAATGCTAATCAATTTAAGCTAATGCCTAATGTTAAGTCATACATGATGGATTTAAGCTATATGTTGTTTATAATATTAAAATTGTCTGCATATATATAGTATGCATTTTAATTGCTTTCTTCACTCTCCTCATTTAGGAGCAGTACAGTACTACGTATGCAATATTAAACAGTGTTTAGCCAACTGAAAAATACTCAGTGGAGAATATTCTGCAAACAAATTTTTATCCACTCTTAACAGGATGATTAGTGTGGAAAAGAATGCTAACATCAAAACACGCAGTGATTAATAAAAAAAGTTTTACCTTTTGATAAGGTTGATAAGAAAAAGTGGGAGTTAAACTGAATTCCCAAGATAAATTACCAGGGAACAAATGTTTGTAATAATTACTTTATGTTTATGCAGTAGAGACTTCTTTTGTTGCCTTGAGTTGCCTGCACAACTATTTCTTTCATTGCCTTATAGTGAGAAAAAGAGTCATTTCATGCACAGGTCTTGACTCACTTTGTGACAGTGTGTGAAAATATTGCATTCTTACTATTTCTTCTTAATTTCTCATATTAAAAATTTAAAATCTGGTTAAGAACTTTGAGCATTATGAGCTTTATTTCCCTTATAGTCTTTTTTCACAGGACTTGGGGAAACATTCTGATCTCTGACAAAAATATTTAAATAACAATTTGAGTTTCCTGCCTTACTGTATATATTAAAATCATTTATATTTCACTGATTTTATCATTTGCTTTTTGCACAGGAGCTCAGTTGAAGACCATGCATAATTTAAGATTACTAAGAGCTGATATGTTAGACTTCTGTAAACATAAGCGTAATCATCGAAGTGGAGTAAAACTTCACAGGCTTCAAACTGCAATGTCGCTCTATTCAACTTCTCTCTGTGGCCTAGTTTTACTAGTTGATAACCGCATCAGTTCATATAGTGGCATCAAAAGAGGTGAGTCCTCTGTTGGGGTATATCATGTCAGCGAACACAAATATCACTCTGTAATATTTGCTGCCTTCTCTCACAAAAAGTATTCCCGGTAAAATTAAAATTTACTGAAGACCCTCATGTTTTGTATATGATACTACAAAAAAGTAATAAAAACAAGGTAAGATGTATTAGAAGAGATAAGGATAGAATGGGGATAGAGCTGTGTTAAGTAACCTGAAGGCTATTATTATCTTCCTGATCTCTATCCTGACTTTTGCACTGAAAAGTGCACTTGTGATGTTGATTTGCCTCTCTTAAAACAGCTTGCTTTCCATGGGGCCTTGTAAGTCTAATGTCAGTCTAGCATACTGAAATCTATTTGCAAAGGTTCAATTCTCAAAGCTAAGACTTCAAATTACTAGTACATGTCTTAAAATATCATGTGTTTTTGAAATCTCCAGCACTGTGCCTTCCATAAAAGTGAACAATAGGCATTGTAGTTGCCTAGTCTTGGAAAAAATGGTGGTGGGGCTGGAAGTTAGCATGAGTTACTCTGATACAGTGTAGAAACAGGATTGTAAAGGGAAGACTAGCAGTAAAAGTTATATTTGCATGTGTGTTGTTTATGGTTTTCAGGTTGCTTTTATTCTAAATTTTTTTCCTAAATCTAGGTTCATGAATCTAAGACATACTAGTAATACTGTTAATAAGTAATATTGTCAAACTGAGGCATAGCAGCCACCAAATAGATCTTACAACCACAGGGAAATAAGGGAAATGAAAACATATATCATGATCTCCAAAATTTAACATTCAAACTTTGAGTTCTAGAGGGATTTTGGCAAATTTTGGCACCTTCTACAGCTGTCCACCCCAGGACAGAAATGTCAGAAAAGGTTGCATTAAGACCCTGAATGACTGCAGGCAGCAACTGGGGTCTGGGCAGTTTCCCCTCTTCCTGCTGCTTCTGTCAGCTGTGTGGTGAGAATGTGAGCTTTTGGCAGAGGGCAGTAGTAAATACCTATGAGAGAAACAAGAGCCTATATTTGAGAGAAAAGGAGAGCCTGCATCTTGAAGTGTTTCTGGGCAGTCTGTATGTCTTTCAAGATGATGTTTTTGAAATGGATCTTGATACTACTTGGGGCCAATAGACATCTCTAGGAAACAGCCTTGAGCAGAAAATTGAAGTCTGATATATGATCATGCAACATTCTACTTCTATTCAGGCTGTTTTTCCAACCTAGATGAGTAGTTTCTCTCATATATACATATATATCCACAATATACGCATGTGTGTGTGTGTATATATATATATGTATATATTTTTATGTATATATTATTTTTATACATTGCCTGGCACAACAATCTTTTTCAGTAGCCCTTCATATTCCTTATATAACTCAGATTTTGAGCAGGTATACTATAACCAAATGATAAGCTACAGTAGGGTTAATTATAATCTATATGCAACCAAACAAAAAATTTTTGTTTCAAGTATGATGTTTTTTGCACTTATTGATACCTGGAAAGACATAATCTTTTGAAATATGAGCTGCTGCTTTCCTCAGTTTTGGACACCAGAATTTATTATAAAGTTTTTTGCACGCAAATTTTTATAATACAGACTTCTTACCTAGCATTTATCTATATTATTTTTACTTAGAAAGACAAAGTATTTTAAAACTTTCTCTATAATTCATCTGCCCCAGTAGCAACCTGTTCAGAGGACTGTATGATGTTCATCTGATAGGCAATAGGAATACTTTAAATACTTTATGGAAGATTAGAGCAGGTACCCCCAAATGGGAAGTAAGTAGCAATTGTGCAGTCTAACCTCTTCCTAATGGCTTGTTTTGGCTTCCATTGGCTTGCATGGAAGCAAAGTTGGATGTTGAGGCACCAGAACACTAGTGTCAGAGACAGTATGATAAGATCCTAATTATCAGTGTAATTTTTCAAAATCTAACCTTGGACTTCCTTATAAGGAGAAGGAACTTGCAGCTCTTTCCAGCTGATAGTATTTTTCTTTAGCTTTCAGGTCTGTATTTTGAGAACTAAAAGGAAATGTGTGTGTTTCCAGCTTTCCAGATTTGCTATTTATTCATTTAATTAATAGCTTTCATATTGCAGAACAAGTAGGAATGCAATAGTTGCTTTTGAAAATATCTATTATATGTGTTTTAATAAAGCATCTCAGATTGAAAGACTTCTATTAGTGGACCACATCCTTTTTAAAGCACAAGTTAATAAGTTAATGCACATACTTGGTTGTATGGTCTATGTAGATGGTTATGCCTGAAGATTAACAGCACTATTTGACAATTTCTTTCCAATAGTCCAGTCACTTCAAAAATTGTTCTAGCTCTGCTAGAGACTGTTCAGGATTTGAAGTGTAATACAGTAGGGTGTTGATTGGTTTGTTTTCTTTGTCATTATAACCGGCGTTGCTTGAAAAGTAGGACAGAATTATGTAATGTTAACAAGCAGAGCTTATGATGTGGATTTTTTTCCCCTCCATAGATTTTGCAACTGTTTGCCAAGAATGCACAGATTTCCACTTTCCTGGAATTCAAGAACAGCTTGAAATTATCCAGAAGGTTGTACTTAAGGCCAGAGCACAGCGTAGCAGTAAGTCAAAAAGGCATCATGGTCAGTGACAACCAAAAATACTTTTCTTGAAATAGAATAGTGGTCAGTTGAACCTTTTTGGCTATAGGCAAGGTGATTTCACTTAATCTGTAATATCAGAACATTCCATTTCATAGATAAGGAAACTGAAAAAGAAATCACATAAATTTGCATGAAATTCTCTGTTTGCAGATTGCCTCTTCACATGATCTGTTTGCTGACATAACAGACCTACTTATTAAAAATCAAATAAAAAGAAACTAGCTTCTGATACCACTGTGGCAGCATGGAAAATATTTAGGACTGTTTTGCTTATCCTATCCTGCAGTTTAAACTTTGTCTGTAGCAACATACAGATATAAGTTAACTTGATTATTTTTCTTTCCATGTAAAACTTTAAAATTTGCAGAAGAATAAGGACTTCTTCCTCTCCTTGCATATGAGTACTAAAATGCAAATAGTTTTTAGTAGTGGCCAAATCCTTATAAATGGTTTACTTTCCTGTTATATTTACATATACCTGTGAAATTTTCGGATCACATGCTAAGGTAGTACTTGTACATCATAAAACTTTTTCTTGCAGAGACCTACTTCTGTAGTTTTAATACGTCAGTAATATGAATAGATTCACAACAGTACATAGAGAAACAAGTTTTCCTAGGTACTTGCACGTTGCTGTAGTCTCAAAAAAATTCTGAAAGTTGTTTTTGTAATGCTGGTTTTATGTAAATTTCGTAATAATTTTCCTTATAATTGTAGAAAAAAATGTAAACAAATAGATACCTTGCCTTTTAAGTAAAATATGAGGTAGCTGTGGATGTAATTAGAAAAGTTTAGTGTTATGTTCAAGTAGATGGCATTTTCTTTTGTCTGAATGAAGAAGTATCATAGCATGTTTTAATTAGAAAGCTAATTATTTGAAATAAGACTCAATTCAGTGTCCGTCAGAGAAAACAAAAATACTTCCTGTTCCTCCGTCATTTTCTCCAGCTTTATGATAAAAATTAAAACTACATATCATTGCAGTATGAAGTTGTATGCCATAGCATAATTAATACATAGGTGTTTAATAATTGTACTATATGTTTATATACAGGAAAAAAAAACAGAGAGAATGAAGATAAATCCAAGAATATTGAACGAAATCAGTCAAATATTTTGCCAGGTGAGTTCCTCTGCTTTTTTCCTTCCTCCTCTCATAAAAATTGTGTTTAAAATGCATATTTTTAGTTTTAAATTCAGAACATAAATTATAAACTAAATCTGAGTTGACCTCAACCAGAGAAGAAGGATAGAAGGATGCTCTTGTGGGTAAGGCAGGAAGCTAGGTGTCAGAACATCTGGTTTCTGTTCCCAGCTTTACCACCATCTCATCACGCGACCTGGGGCAAATCAGTTAACTTCTCTGTGCCTAAAATTTGTTTTTGGAATTTGAAGGGGGAAAAGATCTTCCAATGCATTGGAAGGAAGATGGAAATTAAATAGTAGCTTTTGGAGGGGGGGAGGGGAACATAACCATTTCGATGACACTACTATTCGGAGTCTGTAAAGCATTTCAAAATAAATTTAATTTTATATTTAATAATATACTATTACATATTATATATTATATATAATATATAATAATATTATATGTTATCAGTTACAAAGTAAATTATATATTGTATATATTATTAATATTTATTATATTTAATAAAATATATTTAAAATATATTTAACTTGTGTTAAGCTAACTGTTCCTTTAGAAGAAGAAATATTGTATATTTCTTTGTAATGACATTGTAATGACAACATATTGTATATATTGTCATTTTAATAAGAAAAGCTTCTGTGGAATTTGAAGATGAATGCCCAGTAGTGGGAAGTTGTGGTTGAATATAGTGGCTTCTTAAAAACGTTTTTGTGGTTGCTTTAGATCTTGTTAACATAAGTAAATTACAAATCAACTTGTGTGTAACTACTTTTAGATGGTCATTGCTGGGGTTTACTGCCCCCTTAGCAGATAGCAGAAAGGAGTTTGTGTTTTTGCTTCAGCTATTTCTGTGCAAAGTGTCTTAATTTAAATTGCCAGCGAAAGTGGATTTGAAGTACGATACTGGTCTGTTGACTAAAACTGTAGAGATATAGCATACCTGCTTCTCTGTTGTCTTTAGTATAGAGATGCTGTCTCCAATGGAAAGGTAAGCTGGAAAGACCCATATTTCACTGCATCTTGCGATTTACCTTTTGTAACAAAATACTTGGTGTAAGAATGTCTTCTGACAAGATTTCATGTGCACATCTTGAAAGCATTTCAGTAATTTTCCCTGTTCTTATGAATTACTTGTCATTCTTATGAGAAATACCTGTTTCTTATGGGATGTATTTCAGTTGTTATATAACCGTTTATCTTTTCCCACAGGGTTTTTGCATCCTTTACTCTGGCCCATCCATTTTTGGTGTTTCCACCTCCCACATCTGTCTGCAGTTTGTTGCTTTTGTTATATATTTTGAGTATTACACCGCCTCTGTTTTTGTTTTTGTCTGTTTCCTACCATATATAGATCATATCCGCCTGTACTGACACTGTTTTGTCTTGGTATACCACGAGTGATGATAGTGAAACCCATCATCGCAGGGAACTGCATGGAAGATAAATGTAGAACAGGAACGTTCTAAGAATTTCGGATTAGTTGTTTCCTGAATTTTATCTCCGTACTTGTCTGCTCTGATCTTCATTGTGTAGCTGTGTCTACCTTTTGTCTAACTAGATAAGAGAACAGTATACACCAGAGAACTGTAGTCTACTTAGAATGACTGGGAGTTGTAATTCTTACTGCCTGTATTATTTGCATAACAGTTGTATTTTGATATAGATCACCACCATGATATCTTCCCTTCTTGGTTTATATTATTCTGTAGGAGAATTCTACATCACACGCCATTCAAATCTTTCTGAAATTCACGTTGCTTTTCATCTGTGTGTGGATGACAATGTAAGATCTGGTAATATAACTGCTCGGGATCCTGCAATCATGGGACTCAGAAATATTCTCAAAGTTTGTTGCACACATGACATTACTACAGTTAGCATTCCTCTCCTACTGGTGCATGATATGTCAGAAGTAAGTAAATAAATGAATACCCACTTTCTTTTTTTTTCTAAATTGAAAAAAAACTAAAGTTTGTATTTAGGAGGGCTATGCTTCTTGCTGGTTTAAGCCAAATGGGGCTTCTGCCGCATCTTTGTACTGTCACTGATATGTGTGTGGAGAGCTGAATTAAGGAACTAAACCTGTTAAAGAAAATGTTTTATCCACCTGAACCTCTTCTTTTTTTTTTTTTTTTTTCCCTCCAGTTTTTATTCACAGTATTTATTCTGGGCACTTCACTGTCTTCATCCAGCTCACTGCAGAGTTGCACAAATATTAGTGATGGGAATGCAGGGAGGAAAGTTTAAAAGATGAGCCTATTCGCAAGCAGGTCTTGCTTAGAAACTATGGCTTTAGAGTTGCTGATACAACAGTGATGTCACATCCCCAATTTTCACTCTTGCTAGCTAGGAAAAAATAGGTTAGAACTAAGTTTTCTGAGCAACAGGACTAAAAAAGCCTGATTTCTTACAGAGTTTGAGCCCTGTATCCACAAACGCAACTCTTGCACCTGAGACCAAATTTATTGTGCACAGTCTCCTTTTTCACTGCTTATTAATTCGTTTTAAATTTCTGTCTCTGTCTCTCAATATTTAAGCCCCTCAAATATTGGCTGGGCAAGAAACAGCATATGCAGAGACTCTCTGAAAGTGCAGGTTTGCTTACCTACCGTGCTGATCCTTTGTGTTCTGTCCTCTTCAGTAGGACACTAATGTGCAGGACTCATCTCTAACTGTAACTTTTTAGTCTGTAGAAATTTTACACTGTGGAAAATCTTACTCTGGAAAATCTTACTCGTCAGATTTGACTCAGAACAAACTGCAAGAAAAGGAGTTGCGGTGGGGTGAACAACCAGCCATATGCTTCAGTTAGTTAACTGACAAATCTACAAACTTAATGAAATGAGAAGAATAAGATAATACTACCTCTAATTATAACCTTGCGTATGTTCAATTATAGTCTGTTTTTTCAAATACCTCTTTGATTTTTTTTTCAATTGTGAATTTCATCATTGCATTTTCTTTGTTGAATATGTTTGACTCATGGAAACAAAAAACTCACCAGTGGACCACTTCTAACAGGTGGAATGAGTCTTTGTTTTTATCTTATTTTTTTGAATAGAATTTGATCTGAATAAAGTTGCAAAAGTAGTTGCATTTTGCAAGATCCGAGTCCTTTATTAGGCAAGAAATGCAAAAGTTAGAAATAGATAATAATGAGGATTTCAAAGAATATACTTAAATGGAAACTTTTACCAACAGATAATAGCAGTAGTTTTTCATCTCTAGTACCAACACCTTTCTTGGCCAAAAATGCAAGTAATCAACTTGCACAGCTGCAGCTTGATTTATTCTTGGAATCCAGTTACAGTGCTTTACAAAGTTATAGCCCTTAAATATTTCAAAATAGAAATAAAGCCCAAGAAAAAGTCTTCATTGTGCTATAAGAGGGTGCACATATTGTTCAGACATTTGAAACTGAAGAGTTATATGATTGTCTGGTGCTAGATTATTAAAAGATTCTGATAAAACAATTTACTTTATGCAAATTGTTTTGCTTAGATATTTGCAGAAGAAGCAGAAAATGACCTTTCTGATAATTGCATTAGCTGCACAGCTTATTAGCATGCTTTGCAGCTGACTGACCTCATTGAAAGACAAAAATTTTTTGTTGAATGAGAAGTGAATAATACCAAATTTCTGAAAGTTAATCTGAACTTGGTGCCTTCAGCTGACCAAATTTTCAGTCTGCGTTTACCACCTACATAAAAACATTTTTGTAAAGTGGTTAACCAGTAGCACAGCTGCAGAGATGTTTGCATGCTTCATTACAACAGGCATTCATCATGAACTTTCTTTATTTTCCCAAAGGTTGGGTCATTTATTCCCAAAATAATATTTTATAGTGGAAAAATGTTGTTCATAAGTTCACAGTAGTAATGAGTTCATGAAATTCAATCAAGCCATTATGTTTCAGTGGTATTGAGACCCCATATAAAGTTAGTGTTTTGGTTTTTTATGAGAAAAAATGGGACTTGTTTCCCTTAGTTATTCTCACTGGAGAACAACAACTAAACCCCGACTTCCATGTTCAACCTGATCATTAAGTTTAAAGAAGGATGAAAACTGGGTCTGAGGTTTAAAAAAGCAAAAAATGTACACATTCAAGCTCAGGCCAAATGAATAAAAACTTTAAGATTTTACTATCTGATTGTTGTTCTGAATCTCTTGTAAACTGAGCTAGGAAATAAAAGGGCTGCAATAGTATGAGATCACTAAAAATGCTAGAGCTCGCAGGACCCACTTAAGGATGCACTTAGCTTTATAAAAGTGACAACCCTGCGGAGTGAGTCTGCCACAACTTTAGATAAATAAAAAAGGCACGCAGCATATCTTACTAACTGGGCAACTTGGCCTCCTTTTGGATGAGCAGAAGAAATGTTAACTTGAGAGCAAATCTCTGCATCCTGAAAAGGAGTTAAGTGAGATCTCTGCTAATGAACAAAACTCAAAGATCCCAAGCACCTACTGTGCTTGATAGGTGGCCATCAACTAAAACTCATTATAGAAAGAGTACTTTTTCCTATACGCAGTATTGTATTTAGAATTGATAGCTAACTGATCCTTGATCTTTTTCACAACTATTCTTTAGCGTAGCAGAAAAAAACTCTTGACAACATGTGAAAAATTATGAGAACTTAGAAAGGAATCATTAGTGTGTCATTTTCGGTTCTTGTATTCAGTGGCATTCTGCCTTGAAACTGTTATTTTCCTGAATGCCCACAACACTTAACATCTATGTTCCCATTGAAGGCACAGTGTCATATCCTGCTGTTTCAATAAGGGGAATAATTTCCCTTTATAACTCAGCGTGCTCCTAAGTTGACTTCAGCATAACAAGATCTTTGTTTTTAGACAGTGTTTTTTAACCTAAGCCAGATTTTTAAAAAGTCACTCCTACCTTGAATGTGACAGAAAGCACATGTAGGCAGGTAAATCATAACAAAGACCTAGTATTGCTTCTGAAAGCTTAGAAATGAAAAAAATAGTTGTCCAACATTGTTCTGTCTAATTTATGTATTGTATAACATAAAAGCAGAATTGATTCATGATTTACCTAAAATCTAAAAAGGTTTTTTTTAGAAAAGATAGTTTAGAAAAGATATTTCAGGGATGGCAGGAGATAATTCCACTTAAGTAAAAACTGTGGCTTTCAATAATTGTTTAATGTAGCCCTAACAAGAGTATAAGTTTTGTCTATCGGTGAGTCATCTTAGGTGAGTTTCCCAAATACATTTTTTTTAAAGCCTGAAATCCTTCGAAAATGACAGCACGCACACTGTTTCATATATTCCACAACAAACGCTGGCTTTATTGAATGAAAGGTTGTTTAAAGTGTAAATTTGAAAAGGTACATAGAATGACAATTTTGTTTTCTCATGCATATTTCTGTATTCAAATTGGAAAGTGTTGATTTTGATCTTCCACAGAGGAGTTAAATAGACTAATTTCCAAATATATTAATGGTACTGTCCGTCAGTAATATTTCTTTCAAAATCTCAGCTTAAAAAATGCACAGATTGTTCTGACACTGTAAAACTGACTCCCTTTTCCTCACCTGTCATGCTGCTTGAATAACTTGATAGGAACACATTGTCTTACAGCAACATTTTTTACTAATTATCCTGCTACTCCTTTTGGGTTGGATCTAGAGATCTATGGAAATGCTGGGGGTATTTATTTATTTATTTATTTATTTTTAGGAAATGACTATTCCATGGTGCTTGAGGAGGGCAGAGCTTGTCTTCAAGTGTGTCAAAGGTATGTTAGTGTCAATGCTTGAGTTGTATTTCTGTGTTGCACTTGAAGACATCTCAACCATACACTTTACCCCAAAAGTATTTTTTACATGAGATTACTGTTTGTTAAAACACGCAATCTAATATATCTTTTTTAGTATTAACTGTTAATATTGGTATATTAGTATATTAACTATTATGGACCTGCTTTAAGCATCGGGAAATAATTTTAGACAATCATAATGATGACTGAAAATATTTTGAAAGTACCTTTACAACTCATAAAATAGTTATTGGAAGGAGGAAAAAAAAGTCCTTACCATTCTTTTCATCAATCTCTGAAGAAGGACAGGATCTGCTAGTTCTCTCCTGTATCCTTCTCAGTCCTTTATATTTGCATTTTCTCAAACAGCGAATGATCCCTCCATTTTTTTTGAAAATGCTAATTCATCTCTTTGCTCAGGAATTCTCATGATCCAGTTTGATTTTTCTAACTCCACAAGTTGTTTTATTATTTACTGCATTCCTGTGTTCTACACTTAAATACTCTGAACAATATTTATAGCATCTAAGATGTTAATTGAATTATGTACTTTCTACCAGCTATTCAGTAGTTTCTTCCTTTTGTGATGCATAGTAGAGTAATATCCATGTAATTGCTTTTGTTAAACAAGAAGCATTTTTACAAATATTTGTATTTGTCATTAGTGTATGCCTGTGAACCTTGTAGTTGACTATAGTTAGGGACCTTGTAGTTCATTGACTATAGTTTGGGAATGCTTAACACAGAAATGCCAAATGAAGAATCAGTATTATTGCTGTTAGAGTGTCAGTATACATTTGGCAAAAGCATGTTCAGACTTGCTGTACCTCATGTGGATTTGATCAGATCAGAGCTAAAGGAGAAAGCTGTTTCCCAATGAAAGTAAGCTATTGAAAGAACTTGTAAGAGTCACTTGCAGAGAAACCTCTGACTTGTGCTGGACAGCAAATTGTTGTCCAGTAGGACTGGATATTCTGCTTCCTCAACATTTTACTGATTTTCTCCCTAACATTAGATTCTCCAGTAAGATCAGACTTCAGTCAGGTTGGCAAGTGTGATTTCTGTGATTAATTACATTGCTAATTAAAAAGTGGTTAAGATTCTAATTGTATATGAAAACACTATTTTTGCTTGACAGTAGTGTCATTGAAAGAAAACAAATATATGTAATACATAATAAAAATGCTGGGATTTTAGGTTTCATGATGGAAATGGCCTCATGGGATGGAGGAATTTCTCGGACTGTACAATTCTTGGTACCACAGGTAGGTTAAACCAAGTTGATATCTAATCTAGGAGACTTACCAAAACAAGAACTCAAATTTCAGAGCACATCATAGGTTTGATTTATTTGTTACACCCTGCATTTGGTATGTGAACTTATCATTGAGCTTTTGGTTCCATAACTATAAAACAGGAACAAAAGAATTGTAGATATTTTGAATATTCTGTAGAATCTTCTGAGGGTACCAAAAATTCAAATTGGAAATCTACCTAGCAATGAATACATAACTTTTGAAAAAATACTTTTTGGTATTATTTCCTCTGAAGAGATGTGATTGCAATACTTAATTTTAGGCTTTAATTGCAGATAATGCCAGATAATCATATTATCTGGCATTATGGAAAGCTATAGTACATTGAGATCAATCGTGCTTCCACAAAATCATTAATGACATTAGTAGTTTCAACTTAATTATAATTAAGACACTGAAATAATTGAATTCATGATTATAGCTGATCTTCAGAAACAGAAAGTTTTCCAATGGTGACCAGTACTAAGTTGTGTTTATTTGTTCTGAAAGCAGTAAACCACTGAGCAAGGGAGAAGCCAAGAGTAAACTAAGTATTGAACTTGAAGCTAATTTGGGAATTCATAGAGCAGAAGTCATGTAGGTAACAGTAAACAGCACTATCATGCTAGATAGAAATAATCAATTACTAGAATGGGAAGCCTACTGGAGATAGATACACGCATATACACATAAATTTACCAGCAGGATTTCTAGGTCAGTCTTTCTCTAAGTGTGTTAAATATTAATATAATTTGTATTTTTTTAAACAGTATTGCTGGCCTTTGAAAAGCAGAAACACTAATAAATATCATGAAACAAAGCTTAGAAAGTTCCCTCAAACTGCAGCAAAAAGTCAAAGATGTATTTTTACTTTTTTTTTCCAGACAATTTCTGAGGAAATGTTTTACCAGCTGAGTAATATGCTTCCACAGATCTTCCGAGTATCCTCAACATTGACTCTCACCTCTAAACACTGAATTTTGTGCAACAATGAGGTGAACCATGTTGTAAAAGGATGAGATTAGCGAGATTCTGCAGATGTTCTGCAGGTTGATGGCTGTGATTGATGACAATGTGTTGCAATTTTAAGAATAATATAATAAAACATGTATGCTATCTCTATTTGGATGTTGGCATTTGATTTTTGCCTCTTGCAGTCTATTTTAGTGCAGTGTTAATGTGGAATTCCTCACTTTTTTTCTGGAAGATTTTGAATTTAACTAATTTTTAATTACAGAAACATAAACGATTGCCGTAATTTAAGTACTTGTAATAGGAATAGGATCTTCTGTTAGTGGGAGTGTGCTTTTGAGTTGTTTTTTTAAAAGCATTTTCTGAATTTTTCCAGCGTTTTTTTTTTTTTTAAAAAAAAGACTGTCTAATGTCTCCTTAGAATAAATTAGACATAATTTGTTGCAGTTGTCTTTCCAAGGTCACAGTGGCGAGCAAATAAACCCCACTACCTTACCCTTAATGTTACAAAATGCAAAAATGCATTAACCTCCTGTGTTTTGTAAATCACCAAAAGTAATATGGTTGTAACAACGATTATAATCTTTTTTTTTTTTTGCTAGTTTTAGTATGTTATTTTAAGCTTTATTTTGATAATTGTTGTTGACAAGTCTGTCGAATGGACAACTCGGTAGGAATGCTATAGTGTTCTGAACTCTGTGATTCTATGATATTTTGTTGCCCAATGTCTGTATGTTTTATGGCTAAGTGGTTCAGTGAAAAAAATTCCGATATGTTTAATTAGATGCTTCTATAAAACATCTTAAGACAAACTTTAATCCATTCAGAAAGAAAGGAAACTAAAAGTCCACAACCTGGAGGAAAGGGGAAGAAGCAAATTTGCTGGCCTGTACTTTCATGCTTCTTAAAGTCAGATGTAGACCCAGGTAACAATCCTTCAACCTGGAGACTGACTACAGGAAAAATTCTAATTGCAGTTCTCAGGGTCTCCCTGCCCTGCCAAAACAGTCAGGTCTGCAGCCAAGCAGCTGAGATAGCAGAGGTCCCAAGTGGATTTCTGCACTCCACAGTCCTGTTCTGTAGGAAGCCTGGGGATCCTGGCAGAGCAGGCTTAGAATCTGTAATCTCTTTCTATATATTGTCAAAATTTTGTGCTTCAAACTGCAGTTCTTGGAAGTGTACTAAAAATCAAATGATTTGCTGTCTTCTTTCAATGTGATTTTTGTTTACTTTGATAAATGTGAAGATTATAAATTTCTGTTCTGGGGAAATTGTAAAGTTAGATCTTTAAAATTTTTATAAAGAACCAGAATATTAATTCAGTTCATAATGTCTATAAAGTCCCTGTGAAATCAACAAAACATCTTTTGCTGTGCAGCTAACAGAGGCAGCAGATACAGCAGTTTGCGCAAAGAATATGCAGAAGGGTGCAAGAGAGGATCTTTTTTTGAAATGGTCACGATGATGCAGAGCATGGTCGCCAGTAGATGCTGGAGTCAGTACATCAGGTGCGTTAGAGGCTTCGAAGCAGACTGACCCTCTGACAGCACATGTGGCTCCACAGGTCTTGAGCTTCAGGCAATGCTTGGGGCCTCTCTAAATCCTGGGCTGACAATCACCTCCCCTGCTATTCTTTGGTTGAGGAGTTGTGTCAACAGGTAAAGGAGTTAGGGGAGGAAGTTAGCAGACTTCTTTCTTAATGCTGGTTAGCCACTGCTGGAGCATTCATGCCATGTACATGTCCAACGCTGTAGCACTTAACTTACCTCATGCTGACTTTAGGGCCCTTGGCCCATGGCTGGCACTTAAACTTCCATGCAGAAATATGCATACAGAACAGAGAGTCCAGGAAAAGAAGTTAGAAATTGAGTTCAATAAGAAGACAGGGCAGGTACAGTGACTAGGCACAGGGCATGTTCAGATAAGTGTACTCATCAGCAAACTGTTTTTAGCAGTTGGCTTCTTTTCCATTTTCCTGTATTTTCCCATGCTTGTTCTTCTTCAATCCACTTTGATTCTACCATTTTCCTGCATTTGCCTTTCTCCTAAACATCCTGTAATAAACTACATACAATCTCTTTTTTTTTTTTTTTTCCCCAGCATCCCTTAATGAGTCCCATACCTCTGTAGGGAGTAGCCAGTCTCAGTCTGTAATCTGGTTCAACCGCTCCGGTTTGCTCATCTGGTGGGTTACACACCCCAGCAATGAGGCTGATACTCTTCATCAATAAATACTTATGTACTCTAAGATAAATATGAGGAGAAAAACTAGAAAAAAGTTTATTTTCAGCAAATTGTTCCCTACTGTCAGACAAAGTGAAAACATACTGCTGTATGAAAACATACAAAGGCAGTGTACAAAGATAAAGAATCAGTATGATAGAAAGTACCCTTTTTAATATCGTTATATATTAGTAACCGATACTGCTGCCTGATGATTCGGACGATAATCCCTTTGACCCGGGTCTTATTGACCCTGAGAGGGAGACAGGTTTATAACCCCCGGATCCGCATGATAAATGGGCTTCAGTAAAACAAGGAGCACAACAGGTGGGGGATGTGGGAATGCTGAAAGCCTTCCCCATTATACATGCACCGGGTCAGAATCCGTGCTGGGAAGGTTCGTTGTTTAAGCTTATTAAGTATATATGATGCACAGTGACGGATCATGGCCTTGGCGCTTCGTATACCACCCACCTTATACAATCACTTTGCCACACATCTGTATTTACTCCTCATGATTTTAAAACGTCTTTTTGCCTGACTATGATTGATATACAATATATAATGTGGGAGTCGAAAATGAGACAGCTTGCTCGAGCACAGGAGGAGGAAAACCAGCGGCTGGCAAAAATAAGTTCTTTACTGTGGACATGTTAATGGAGGGGGGGCGGGGCAATAACAGTGCTACAACAGAACAAGCAGGAATTCCCACTGAGGGCTTACAGCAAGTTAAGACACTTGCTCTCCGTGCTCTTAAAGTCATCCTGGAGGCTGGTAAACAAAGACAGCCTTTTGTAAATATAAGACAAGATGCAAATGAATCATATATGAAGTTTTTAGATAGGCTTAATGATGCTCTGGAAAAGCAAATTGACAATGGACAAGCCCGAAAATACATTCCCCAATAACTGGTGATTGAAAATGCTGATTCCAACTGTCAGAAGGTCTTACAGCCTCTGAAAGATCATACCATTGATGAGATGTTATAAGCATATATTAATGTTGGTACCAAACAGCATAAATATTCACTGATGACAGAAGCATTTGTGGCAACGTCAATGAAAAATCCATGTTTTGCTTGTGGCCAACTTGGGCATTGACGATTAGTCCCTTCGGGAATCCTCAAGCGGATAGCAGCAAAGGGTCGCAAATCAAAATTGACAGCAAATCACCCCTTGGAGTGGCCCCCCGGGAAGCAGCCGCCGCTTGGGCGCCAGCACAAGTGGTAGTGCCGGGATGGACTTGGCCACCACAATAGAAGTGATAATTACTGATATATCAGTTCTGCTAATTCCAGCTGGCGTCTGTGACCCCCTCGGACAAGGAAGGGCAGCATTGTTAACAGGACGATCTTCAACAACAAAACAAAGATTATTTGTGTTGCCTGGAGTTATTGATGCAGATTTTGAAGGAGAAATTAAGATTATGGTACGTGCCAGCAGGAAGCTGAATAGCACAATTAGTATACTTTTTACCACAGACGCCAAATGCTGCAAAAACTAAACACGGCACAAGCTCTTTTGGGTCCGCAGGGCAGCCAGAGATTTTCTGGGCTCAACAGATAACTACCAATCACCCACAGATAATCTGTTCTTATAAGCAGGAAC
>NW_010586196.1:0-24463 GCF_000705375.1 Tinamus guttatus | reverse complement strand
CATCTGGAGTATTGTGTCCAGTTCTGGGCTCCACAGTAAAGAGGGATGTGGAGCTGCTGGAGAGAGTCCAGCGCATGGCTACAAGGATGATCAGGGGCCTATGAGGAGAGGCTGAGGGAGCTGGGCCTGTTCAGCCTGGAGAAGGCTGAGAGGAGATCTAATCAGTGTCTGTAAGTACCTCAAGGGAGGCAGCGAGGAGCATGGTGCTGGCCTCTTTTCAGTGGTGGCCACTGATAGGACTAGAGGAAACAGCCAGAAACTGAAGCATCAAAAGTTCCACAGGAACTTAAGGGAAAAAATTCATAACAGTGAGGGTGACAGAGCACTGCAACAGGTTGCGGAGTCTCCTGCTCTGGAGATCTTCAAAACCCGCTTGGATGCAGTCCTGTGCCACATGCCCTAAGTGACCCTGCGTGTGCAGGGGGGTTGGACCAGATGACCTCCAGAGGTCCCTTCCAACCTTAAGCATTCTATGATTCTAAGACTGTACTGCCTATTCTTTTATATGGGTCTGAATCATGAGTCATCTACCGCCACCACCTACGACTCCTCGAACGCTTCCATCAGCGCTGCCTCCGTACAATCCTAAACATCCACTAGACTCATTACATGACTAATGTGGCTGTCCTTGAGCACGCAGGGGTCACCAGTATTGAGGCCATGCTTCTGAGAACGCAGCTGCGCCGGGCAGGGCACGTCCCCAGGATGGAAGATCACTGCTTCCCTAAGATTGTGCTCTATGGTGAACTTGCAATCGGCTGCCGCAAGAAAGGAGCCCTGAAGAGGAGATACAAGGACTCCCTGTCAATATCTCAGCTTTGGCCATATTGACTGCCATCAATGATCCACTCTGGCCGCAAACTGGGAGACATGGAGACGCACTATCCATAACACTGGTGCTTCCTTTGAGAACACATGCAGAATCAGTCTCGAAAAGACAATGCAGAAAGAACCATGCCTTGCCAATACTGTCTAAGGAGACCTTCTGCTGTGCCTTTTGCAACCGGACTTTCCTTTTCTGCATCGGTCTTTTTAGCCATCAGTGCGCTTGCAGCAAACGTGGGTAAAGTCCTTCCCATATCTCCATTCATGAAGCCTAGCCATGATGATGATGATGATCCAGATGAGGGACAGAGTGTCTCCTCAGCAAGTTTGGTGATAATGTAAAACTGGAAGCATGTTCCAGATGGGCTCAGGATTTGGCAATAATCACGTAGAATGAGGTGACTACATCGAGCATTTATGCAGGTGAAAACACGTAAAAGAAGCAAATTATGGATAACTATTCACGAGGTGATACCTGCTGCAGGGATACTGGACCCGAACATCCTCTCGAACTGGCAGATGAGAGAGGAAGTTGCTGACCAGCTCCCGTGGAGACAGCACTGGCCTTGGAGTTAGGAGTTTCTCCTTCCTTCCTCCCCTCTCCTCACTGTCCTCTCTATGCCCGGTGCATCCTGGCATGTAGGGTCAGCATGACCCAGGAGGCAGGCCAGGGTGTGGATGAACTCTGTCTCCAGTTGTGCAACTCTCCCCACGGGGTGCGCAGGCGAGCATATCAGTCCAGGGTCCCAACCCTCAATTTGTCTGCCTTCCTCCTCTTCTTCCTCATTTCCAGGTGTTTGACCTCCAAAGCTAGTTTGGAGGATGTCTATGGTTAAGTTGGCTACAAGCCTGGCCAAGCAGCCAGCTTCAACTGGGTTTCGGAGGGGGCTGCCTGTGAACCGGGCTGAGCAGCTGCATCCATGCTCCTTATCACTTAGCCTAGGCGGCAAACATCTTCTTTCTCAAGGTCTGGCCTCTTCTCACAGCAGATATTTATGACTCTACAGATCATAATCCATAATTCCATCTCCAATACAGAGGAGGGGCTGATAACACCACAGGACTGTGCTGCCATTCAGAGTGAGCTTGACAGACTGGAAGAGAGGGACAGAGAAGAACTTCACAAAATTCAACAAATGCAAGAGGAGGGTCCTCCTCCTAGGGAGGAATAACCCCGTGCATCAGTACAGGCTGGAGTTGACCTGCTGGAGAGCAGCTCTGCAGAGAAGTATCTGAGAGTCTTGGTAGACTACAGACAGATCATGAGCCAGCAATATGCCCTTGTGGCTAAGAAGGCCTGGAGCGCATTAGGAAGAATGTTGCCAGCAGGTTGAGGGAGGTAATCCTCTTTCTCAGTCCTGGTGAGGCTGCACCTTTAGTGCTGTGTCCAGTTCTTGGCTCCACAGTGAAGATGGACATGGAACTACTAGAGCGAGTCCAATGTAGAGCTACAAAGAAGATCACAGGAATGGTACATCTGTTCTGTGAGGAGAGGCTGAGAGAGCTGGGCCTATATAGCCTACAGAAGAGAAGGCTGAGAAGGGATCTTAGGAGTGTATAAAAATACCTTAAGGGAGGATGTCAAGAGAATGGAGCCAGACTATTTTCAGTGCTGGCTAGCAATAGGACAAGAGGCAGAGGCCATAAACTGAAGCACAGGAAGTTCTGCTTGAATACGAGAAAAAAATATCTTTACTGTGAGGGTGAGCACTAAACAGGTTGCCCAGAGAGGTTATGGAGACACCTTCTCCTTAGATAATCAAAACCTGCCTGGACATGATCCTGCGCAATGTGGTCTAGATGTCCCTGCTTGTGCAAGGAGGTTAGACTCAATGATCTTCAAAGGTCCTTTCCAACTGTAATCATTTTGTGATTCTGCAAGGTTTGAGTCCTGCATTGCCGTATAGGAGTCGTGTAAGTGACCAAGCAAACACTTATTGTTGAACTTTCAAATGCTATTTTTCTGCGCCAGCAACTTCTACAGAAAAATCATGTAAGTAGTGTGAACTAATTTGGTGTTCTAGAAAAGAAAAAAAATGTCTAGAAGGAGATGGACTAATCCAGTTAGAGCTCCTTTTACACTGCTGGCGTTAAAACTGAAATCAAACTCTAGTCCCAGAAAAGCAAGTGCTCTAACCACTACTCTGTTTAGGTAAGCTACAGTAGTAGAAGTATTCCTTTTATAATTTGTAAATGTCAGGGATCCACCCAGACAGTGACTTTCTTACGAGCTCAGTGAATAGCAGTGTTTCACTTCATCCCAAGTGAAACACTTGAGAAACTAGATAAGATTAGAACCCAAACTTCTCAAAAGAAGTTAAAATAAATTATGGGTACTTTATGGGTACTGGAGAAAATGTCTACCAGGATTCTCTATAATTACCAGTGCTCTATTGATAGTAATGAGGAAAAGTGCTAATGGCAATGGAATGCTCAGGCTTTAACTCAGATTACCCAGGCCTTAAATCAGTAGCAGATACTGGGACCCATACATCACACTGATCCTGCTGATGTGCAGTGGGGCTTTGAAACATATGCCACTTATTATTCAATATTCCAACTACCCAACAATAAGTCTAGAAAACTTTTCTTGTTTGAATCCTTAGGGAAGAACACTGAACAGAGATGCAGTGAATGTGAGAAAGGTCTATTAACACTAGTAAGAGCTGTCAAAGTCATGGAAAAGAGAGCAACTCACCAAAGGGTTATTTTGCAAGGGACCTTCCACCTCTTGGAGATGATTAAACAAGGAACACCTCCCTTTGAGGGTACAGCACAAAAGGCTACTGTTAGGAAGTGGTGCACTTATCTCTGGAGTATTTAGGACTTAATGAGCTTGAAGGATGGTCCTATAAAGAATGCAAGATACCAAGTACCCGTAAATAATCAAGTGCCACAAACTACACCCAGATGCCCTACATCTGCTATTTTAGAAGCTGAACACCTGACTGCTGAATCAAACCTCAAAGGAGTGAGGTTTGATTCAGCAGTCAAGGGAGTTTATGGATGCCTCAACATGCTAGACAACCAGGGTGGAAATCTAAAGCAGTATCAGTAGAGGTAGTCACAGGCGAAACTATTACCCAAGAAAGAGAATGTAGTGCCCAAGTAGGAGAATTAAAAGCTGTTAAAATAGCAATAGATCATGGTGCAAAGGTGATATACACTGACATATGTGCAGTATCAAAGGGAGCGACCAACTGGGTAGGATATGCAATAACTGGCAGGTCAGTAGATGTAAAATATGGCAAAAGGAAAACTGGAAAGAGATATTAGAGGAGCAAATGAGACATGAAATCAAAATAGGATGGGTAAAAGCCCATCATTCAAATGGAATCTTTACTGCAATTTACTGCGGAATGGAATAGTTGATAAATTGACAGTGATAAGAGAGGTGGTTAGAGATTAAATGAACTAGGTAAGAGTAGCCAAATGTCTACACACCCTGAGAGGACATACAGGAGAGAAGGATTTAAATAGGGGAAAACAATTGTGGCAGACATGGCAAATAATTACGTAGAACCTCTAAAGTCCTCAAATGGTAAAAGGTAAGTAGAGGAGATATAGTTTCTAGGTTGATCTGAGCCACAGCCACCTGAACTGCTAATGGAAATACCACTGTAGGGGTGCTACAAAAACGGTTCGGCATTCTATCTATACCAAAGGAGTGATAACGGTGGACACTTTACTGCCAAGGCAGTCCAAGACTGGGCTGAATCAGGAGGAGTTACTCATACAACACTATGAAAATGGAGCAGGAGTTCCCTGTAGGACATTGCCTTGGGGTATAACCAACTCTCTCCCTCTCCCTAGGGAAGATCATTTGTTAAAATACACCAAACATGATATTTGTATTGTATACATATAGGACTCCCCTATGGCTAGGGCTACAATGTACCTTGTCCATGCCTAGCATCTGTCCAATATTTAAAGAAGGACCAATTCCATGGTAGGCCAAAAACTCATTGCTCGAAACAAAGTTTGTATGAGCACAGAAATAGCCTATTGACAAAATGAGTCAATGCTTCTGTATAAAACCACAATGCTACCATAGCATTGGCACTACAAGTTGAAACATTGGCTAACACCACCTGTGAAAGCCTAAACCTTGTAGATCCTCAACTCCAAGCAACTAGTTGCAGAACCTTTCAAAATAGAGCAGCATTGGACTATCTTTGCTTAAAAGAACATAGTGTCTGCAGACTGCTCAGTTTGACAGACCCGTACTGCTGTATCCACATTTCAAATATCTCTCAACCACTATACCACCAGTTGGACATGATGTGAGAAGTTGCTGTCAATATATGGAAAATAGGACTAGTTCCAATTGGTTGGGCAAGATTTTGTCCAAATCTGGCTTTTGACTTACAGGATGAATGCAGAGTGTCTGTTGCCCCTATGGATTATTTAATGAGCTAGCACAACACTTACAAATTAGGTGTTTTTCATTGCACTGAGCCTCTAGGCTCAGTCTGGTAGATATTCTGAGAGTCTAAAATGTTCCTACTATACACAGAGACTCAGTTCAACATAAAAGCCTACCACTTTGAGCACTGAAGATAGAAGACCAAGGTTCAACTTGTCTTTCTATCTTAGGGAATTCAAACACACGTTTTTTGTCAAGTTGTAGACTTGTGCTGACCCAGGAGTCTTCTTGTTGAAGCTGCATTTGTTCTGTTAAAAGGAACATTTGTTCCTTTCTGTTAAAATTTGTTCCGTTCTGTTGAAAGTTTCATTTGCCAGCAGGAGAACATAAAGGGGAGCACTGCTTATGCAAGATCACTATATCCCATCTGCTTGACTATGCTAACCGTAATTGCTAAACCTCTTTGGTTTCTGTGTAGCACAGCTTTTCAAAGCAATTCTGCTAACAAGCAGCTTAAGCAAAGAGCAAGACAGCATATACTTTTGTGATGACATCTTCACATATATAATACCATCTTATTCCTACAGGCAGATCCCTTTTTTCTCTGAAGTGTACCAACTTTTACCAGGTTATTTAGTTAATCATTATGTTGCTACTGATGATTGATTTGTCTTGTAACTGAGTGCTGCTCCTCATGGTATATGTTTCCTTTGTTCTACTTCTGAACACTGTGGAAAAAACACAACTTAAAGTTTAAACATTCCTTTAGAATATTTATGTAGCCAGGAATATGTGCTTGTACATTTGCATGATATGTTCTTCTGTGATCTCATGCTGAATTCTACATCTAGTACAAGGGATGAAGTAAGAAATTTATTTTTTGTGCAACTTTTACATCCCATACCTAAATGATGCAAAGGTACAAGAAGGGGATAACCATCCTTTTACATTTCTGACCTGGTCTGAATACCAGGGAATAGCACTGCACTTTTACTTTGGTTATAATACAGACAAGAAATAACACTAATTATGGCACATAGGATACTGTTGATGAAAAATGCTATACAAGCATGATTAGTCTTAAATCTGATAACAGGGAAACACAATGTACAGATTAAATGAACTGAGCTCACATAAATGAACATGAAGCTCACAGCAGGTTTAAAAATCAGGACTTAATGTTATTCATAATTTCTTCCTTAGATTAATTCTTCTCCCTAATTCTCTTCTATGCTGGCTTCACTTGTCTCTCATACAGAGGGAAAAGTTATAAAATAACATCTTCCAACTGTGCTTCATTAATTTATATTCTATTTGGACATATACTGAACAATTTCAGAAGAAAACATCTCTGATTTGGTTCTTCACTCCTCAAGCAGTGATGTGTACAGTGAAGCTTCTGGAATTTTGATAGGGTAAAAGTAGTCTGATCAGAACAAGGTCCACAGATCTGTTTCTCAACAATTTGCATTCTTCTCCTCCCGTTTATTGTCAGTCATCATCTAAGCAAACTAACACAGATCATGTAACTGAAAGCAATAATCTGAAGCTCAGTTAGGTATGTCCTTGACAAACCAAGATTATTTTTGATTATTTTCTTCTAATAACCTCAGTTCAGATTCTGTAAAGGACACCTGCAGGTTACATCAGCCACTATGAGCAGGTCAAAATATCTGAACAAGGGCAGGCCTTCCTCACTTTTCTTAGTGGCAAGATCAACTATTCAAACTGTTCTACAGAATATTTTTGAGTTATGTCATCCTTCCAAGCAACACTGCACTACGTATACAAATAAAAAACCTTAAGCCTATCACATCATTTTCCTCTTCATCACAAATAGCTTCTTATAACACAAACAGGATTCCACATGTGGCTTTATTCCATAAATTGCCGTTTTTATGCTACTGTTCTGTACAGTTGCCAGGTGCAGATCAAACAGAAAGGACAGTTTATGTCATCTTACCTCATTATTTACTTTTCTGCAACACAAGAACAAAAAGTTGGAACACTGTTAGAAAACTGTTAGAATAGATAGAGCTATTATTGGGAATAGATAGGAAAAGCTGGAATAATAGATGTAGTAGCCTATTTGAGAAAGACACAGTCTGGCAGACCAGTACGGTATTTACAATGTCCAGAATTCAGTACCATTTTAGTCAGAACGAATAGTTTTCCCTTATGTTGCCAGTATTTCCCTTTTCATAACTGAACATATAACTTATTTGTTCTTTTTAATATCGAAGACCAGTAGGTAATTATGCTGAAATGTTTCTATGTAATCTATTGTCTGAGGACTAAAAACACATACCTTCAAAAGTCAAAGGTAAGAGGATGCAAAACAGAAGCTAAATTCTTTTTTTCAGAATTACCTTGAGTTTTTCATGTTGCAGTAATAACTTAAATGGTAGGTCCTGCGGTTTTGCCAAAGTAAAAGGAAATTATTCTGCAATTTGGTCCCTTCCAACCTCAACCATTCTGTGATTCTGTGAATAGAAATACATTGTGAAGATAAAAATCTCTGCTGAGCAACTGAACAAAGCAGATAGATAAAATTAACCTATGGAGTTCAACAAGATGACTGAAACCAATACTAAGATGCTTTCAAGTAACCTTTAATTAATGCTATACTTAGACACACTTAAAGAGTGATCTGGAAGATCAGTCTTTCTGGACAATTCCTAGAAACCTTTTTTCTATCTCCTGTCTGTCCAAATGACACATGGAGCCTTCATTTCTGAGTGTGAAAGTTTAAAGTTTAAAGCATCTTGGAAATATGGGCCCTTAGAATCACAAGCAATCTTGGAAAGTCTTGGCCAACACGCAGTGCAACTATATAAGGGCACAAAATGGCTTGTGTTACTCTATCTTCTTTTCCATGCCAGTAGTTGTTATGACAAGTAGTTCTATGAATGCAACTACTCTCTGTAATCAGCATTCTTCCCAGTCATCCCAGCCTGCCAAATCATGAAAGAACACCTACCTACTGCACAAATAATCTTATTTTTTACACTGGAATCATACATAAAGCAGACTTGTCAACCACTTAGAAAAATAAAGCAGAGCAATAACAAAGATGAGAAACAGAGGAACCAAGATGACGTAAGAATGGGGAAAGCTGGAGATAGCAACACGATTCAGAAACAGCAGAATACAGGAATGAAGTACAGCAATACAGGATCCATTTACATGCACTTCTATGGCTAGTTTTGGTTTATCAGGGTGGAAGCACAATTATTTTTCACAACATTATTTTCATGATAGATTGTTATACATTAAATTACAACATTTCCAAACTTCATACTTTCTGTAACAGTAGGAGAATTGGTAGGCTGGAGAAGACATCTGGAGCTGCATGTGGTTCACATCATTTTGCTTACGCAGGACCATTTTAGTAGAACAGGAAGAATGCAGCAAAAGGTCAGTGCTGAAACTCCACTAAAGAAAGCTGAGCACACATTCCAGTTGCGAACATATGCTCACTGTTTATCCGATCAAAAAGGAAATTTCAGTTTTGCTCCATACTTGCCTCTGTACCACCAGTCTCATGTGCATAAGACGAACTGTTCTTAAATCTGACATGGAATATTCATTCTAGTGAAAGGATGCTTGAAATAGCTGCAAAGCAGTCTTAAACTAGGCCCATGCTATGGCAAGTGCATTATAGTAGGGAAAATGATGTCAAGAGAAGTTACATGAAAGAATTAAAAGTTTTTATTTCTTACTGCTATGTGCCCATCACAGCCTGACCCTGTCCAATTGAGACTTGTCTTTGCAGGAGAAATAAAAATGTGACTATTCAGCTCCTGCATCCCAGATACATGGAAATATGTTGGTAATCCAGACATTCTCCCTGTCGATATGGCTGAAACCCACACAACATGCCTTGATTGGTAACCAGCACACATACCTTTATCTGCAGTCTGTTCACTGCTCCATTGCCAGGGATGCTGCTGGGAGCTAGGGCACGGATTCCCTTCAAGGGAAAGATAGTTCCATTTAAGTGTCTCTATCTGTCTCTGCTCTCATTACGTGTAGACCTTGTCAATGAAGGTAGCTGCCCAGACAATGTTTCAGCTCATGTCAAAAACGACACCTGCTATCTGGTTGCCCGGATCAGTCACTTGGCTCTTTGACTGCATAAATTAGAATCTTGCTGACTGCACTGAGCTTAAACTCCCAGTGCACAGGAGTAACCCAGATACACAGGCACTCTCACACAAGTTTCTGAATATAGAGCTGTTTCCTACCCCGAATGCCCTGAGCACTCTTTCTCCAGAAGCAGACTCTGCATATTGACCCTTGCTATGGCTCACACTTCCTAGTAACTTCTTCAGCCTTCCCCTGCAGATGAGGAACATAACAGCAAAGATTACACATCTATCTGCCTTACACAACTTTGAAGTCCTCAGCTCTGGTGACTACAAGACAACACACAAAGAAGATCTGCCTTTCCTAACCTTGCAGGCAATCCAGTTGTGTGCTATAAATGTCTGCTAGACTTGGGTGCAAGTCTTCTCTTCTACTTAATGATGAGACTTTAATCCCTGTGGAGTAGGTGATCTGAATAGTTTTACTCCCACCTACAAACAGCTGTGGTCAGGAGTCTGGGAGACATCAACCCAACATCTTTCTATCTTCTCCTTCCCAGTCAACAGAGTTGGGAATGGATGTGGGGTAGGAGAGGGACAAAAGACAGTATCTTTCCTACGAAAATTAATAGCAACTCATACCTACTACGAAAGCTGGGTCTCTAGCTTCAGACCTTTAGTGTTGACAAAACCAGGAAAGAGGTCAGATGACTGAATTATTTTTTGTAAATCTCTGGGATTCAGACTTCTCCTTTCAAATATGAGGTACCCAGACCAAGAGATTGAGAACTGAAAAAGCATCAGTGAAGGGACAAAAGTGTTGGAGCCAACTTTGCTTGTGTCAAGATGCAAGAGAAAGCCTTCGCCTGACCTAACATTACACAGAACAAGAAAGACTCAGTTACCTGGCAAGTGCTCTGAGAAATGCCTCTCAAGTTAAAAATCACGAAATCAGAAAATCTTATTTTATAGAAGGTTTCATCAGCAATAAAACTTTTTTAAAAAATATTTTCCTCCCTGTCACTGCAGTTTCAACCTTCCATCCCAGCTAAAGTCTTGGAAGGTCTGCTGGTCTTCTGCTTAGGCAAGAGGAACATGGATAGTTGCTGGGTTTGTTAGCAGTGCCATAGAGCACCATATAATTCCCCTTACCAAGCTGTCATTCCCAGACTGTCTCCAAAATGTTGCTTGTTGCCTCACTGCTGAATTCACTATTTTAAGAAAGTTGTTATCTGCAAAATAAACACATTCCTGAATAAAAGCAATTTAACACATCTGATTAGTCTTTGTCAGATATTTTTTCATTCAACTTTTTCTGCTTAGCACCCCCATACTGACCATGGCATTGTCCATTAGCATGATGTTAGAAATTGTCAATCTTTAACATTTAACAGTGTATTTCAGAAAATCTCCTGGCTCTCTTCCAGAGAAACACAGAGATCTGGACACATGGCGTCCTGACCAAAAATACCACCATCGACAACAACAAAATTGTTTTCCTAATAATGATGCTACCTGAATGCAGCACTTGTTAGTTGTGTCCCTGTTACTGCAGTGTCCCTGATGCTGCTCTAATGAGAAACTCTGAACATAACTAATATCTAACTAAACTTGTTACATGACTTTCCACTCTTCTAGAAAACAACATTGAACAGATCTCTGTGGAGAGCAGAGACTGGCAGCTAACAATTCTCCTTTTTATTTTTTTAAGTTCAACATTTTGGGCCCAGACTTTGGCCTTGCAGAGTGGGAACAGCTGAGAAGGTGATGAGAGACACTGTGTGGGCTGGTCTGCAGAGTGCTGCCTTGGGAATCAGGAGGTTTGCAATGGATCTATTACTCTGTCTTATGGAAACTGATGAACTCACAAGCTGCTTTGGCTGTCCTTTTTTCTATTCAGCACCAACCAATTATGCAGACTAGGTGACCTACCTTCTGCCAGTCCTTAGAGTGGGAGAGAAGTTGGACCACGCTTCCTTTTGCTGGAGGGCTTCCTGTCATTCTATGCCAAGCTTTAAACAGGCTTAAACCTAGGCCAGATCTTTTGCATGAATCTATAAAGGATGAAGGTTCTGCTCTGTTACGTGATGGTATATTAAGAACAGTTCTGCTTCAAGAAATAATTTGTGGCTGTGTGGTAAAGAGTAAGACTTGCCATAACCCTGTCTGTATGCAAACACAGCGAAGATATCTCGTGTGCTGTGAACTAGCTTCTGTGATAACAAATGAGGGGAAAAAAAAAAAAAGAGGGGCATGTCTAGCATGTCTGTGCCTGACATATCATCTTTGGAATATGAGTATAAACCAAACATGGAAGAAATAAACCAAGATTTTTTTTCTCAAGCAAAACGGTATTCATGTATTCCTAACACCTCCCTGGTTTCCTTTGGGAGTGGATCCTTGTTCTCTCTTCCCGCCAAAAACTACAAGAGAACTGTTCTGTCATTTGTGCCTGCCTGTAGGAAATTCACATGTTAAAACTCGAGGATAACCCTTGTTTGGAATGAGAAAGTGATTATTTATTTTAAACAATTTTCTAAGTTGCTAGCTTTCCTGATCTCCTTCCCACTGAACTCATGAGTATCTCTGTGGTGACAAATCTGCCTCACTTGTGCGATAACAGGAGGAAAAAAAGACTGATTATGAACAAACTGCATTAAACTTTAAACATTCCCTAAGGGGAAAGGAAGGCAGTTAGAAAGTAAACGTTACAATGCATATTTTAAAGACAGTGATGGCTCTGAGAAGATAAGCATTTTTTTTTTAATAATCACATGGATTGGAAATGAGCAGATCTTGTGACTCAGTTGAGGAAATCAATACTTCATCCGTAAAACTGTGGTCCCGGGCCTTGTTACTCATTGATCCTGGCCTCTTACAAAGACACTGCAGCTGTGCTAAGTGTGTAAAATATTAGTATTATTCCTTTCTAAAAATTACATATTCACTTGGCATAGTTGAAAAATCATAAGGTAAAGCAAAAGGCAGCAGACAAAGGGATCTGAAGTTTTTCTTTGTGAGCAAAAGATAACTGCAGCACTGCTTCAGCAAAGACAGAGAGGCTTTAAAATGCCCACTTCACACAGGCCAAGACCTGGTGCAGTGGTTCACCATTTTTCTTTATAGCCAAGCTGCTCTCGACATGCTTGTGAGCATGTAAGCATCCAAAGCATCATGTTACATCCCTATTCATATGAAACTCTTGTCTTGCTTGCTTTGTTCGGTTCAATTATGCTTACACGTACTCTCCTTATTAATGTGCAGACCCTTCTGCTGGAATACATCATGCAAGGTCAGTAGTTTGAAAAACTGCCAGACTTATTAACAATAAGATCTGCATAAAACACAGCCATTTTTCTCCTCTTAATGTATTAATACAGTTCTTTGAAACTAATTAAGACAAAAAACTAATTAAGACTGCTCTGAAGAAGCTAAAATAGCATCATGTAAAATGAGGGGAAATGAGGTGGTCACTCTCAGGAAATTGCAAGAGATAAAAATGAAGATGCACATACATTATTACAGAATGTAAGCACTGAGACTTAAGCAAATGAAATAGTGAACCAGTAGGGAAGAGTGACCATTTTCCAGCTTCTAGTTCTTTGGTTCATTACCTAAGCCCCCATCTTGCAAAAACAAACACAATTGTTTATCTGCAAAAGTGTTCAAAAGACCAGAGCCACTTAAAGAAAATTCTCCCCAAATATTGAACTATCTTCATATACAGTCGGTGATAATTCTGCCAAGGAAATGACTGGCAAAGTTTTCATTGTTCACTGGTGAGGTCCATAACTGTCTTTACACATTCTTCTGTAAATAAGGAAGCCATCTGTGAGACCTCTGAGTAGCCGACTGTTTTGGTCCCTTTGCATCAGCAGCCAATGAAACCTCATTTCCGCCTGTTCTTGAATAACAGCATTCATCAAACCTCAGTCAACCAAAGAGGAGAGCGAGTTACTGTTACGGCTGTGGCAAGCTTACCTTTGGTGAGCTGTTGATGTCAGAGTGATGATGTGGGGTGTGGGGACAGCTCCCACACTATAAAGATGGGTCAGTCAAATATACCTAAGGCTGCCCACCAGCAAGTGGGATCTACAAAACATATTCCCCACCAGTCTGAGTCCTTGTGTTCTGTCTCTGCCTCCAGCTGAACTGCTCTCAGGCTTTAGTTTCAAGTCAATAATCTCTGTTTGCTTTCCAAAAATAAGTTTCGTCCACCATAATGAACGGAGGAAAAAAAAAGGTGATATTTTTAGGGACATTAATTCTGACCACCTGCCCAGGAATTGAACTGGATGGCCACTGCACAAAGACTTTTTATCACTATGTCTTGCGAAGCCAGCATTCACTGGACATTGCTTGCCTTTGTTCTCCTTTTTCTAGTTGGGATTGCTTGATCCAAGTGGTAAACAAAACTAACAGCACATTGCTGGAAAGAGAATGGCAATCTCTGTTGTCCAGGTCCATTGCTGGGAAGTCAGGGGAGAAGTCAGATGTGAACTGGGAAGGTAACTATTTGGTAGGAATCAAGAGGCAGTTAAGGCTTTACTGCAACGTGGGCATCGGGTTTCACCTTCAAATCCTCCCAGATGGAAGGATAAGTGGAGTTCACAATGAAAACCCATACAGTGAGTTGCTTCCACAAATGGAATAGACACTTAATTGGCTGTGAACTCTAGTAATTACCCTTTGTAGAATGCAAGTGTTATTACTTGATATTATTAATCTCTGCTATATCTGTTGCCCTTTAGAGGTCTCCAAGATCAAAAAACTTTAGTACCTTCTAGGCTGAAATGTGTCACAGATGCCTGGATAAATACCAATTTATTTTTACTCTGTTTTACTGCACATATAAGAAAAGATAAACCAGGTTACAAATTTTCTCTGCTGCATTTGCATTTACTACACTCCTCGCCTTATCATTTGCCTTTTAAATTCTCAAAGGTCTCATTGTGCTCTCAGGGCCAAAGGATGATTTTTTAATTCTAGTCTACTTTATATTTGAATTGTAGTACTTTGGTGTCCTATTCCTGGTTTGCTTGTTCTGAGAGTTCTGCTCTGTAAGATTAAAAGCCAAGCATTAGCCCTATCTTTTTGAATTTCCTGAAGACAACATATAAAACAGTATATATACATATCATTTGCAGCTAAGATATCATAGGGGATTTCAAAATGCAAGGCATGCCTCTTTAGATTTCAATAACACACTATAATTACAACATATTAGATGATAGGAATCAGAGAGCCCAGCAATATTTGATAGATCAGAGAGCAAAAGGATCCATAGCAAGTGAATATGATTCCAGAGAATTTATTCTAAAATCCTATAGCATGTAGGAAAAAATAAGATCTTCTCTGTGTACTTTTATTGCTCTGGACTAGAGAGAGAATTATAACAAATAAAAAAGGTATGCTCACTAGGGTTTTAAACTGAATCCGTTATATGTAAATTGCCTTTGATTTGCTGTAAATTCTGTAAAAACACTGTCATTGAACTTCTTGACCTTTTAGGTCTCTTTGAAACATCCACTGTAGAGAAAGGTGTTGTTACTCTGGTGTGAAAAGTATTCTCTTCATTGCAATGAACGGGAAGCTATATGTAATGGTGAGTACAAGTGCAAAGAATTTTTCAAAGCTCCCTAGTTGTTTAATTTTTTCCCTTTCCTGGAAATCTCTAGTTTCAAGCAGAGAAAATAGCCCTTCAATTACAGTGAGCCTGCCCAAACTGCTGTCATCAGTGCTATTCAATGTAGCAAGTGACATGGCTGTTGAAGGTCTGTTATTGCAAAATTTTCCAAAAAGGTGGTACTGGAGCATCCTCGGAATGTATTCTGCAAATAGTTCAGATTAATTAGACAGCTTCTCTCATCTTCAAAGGGCTAACTCTCGCAAACACACTCTAGTAAAGATCCATTTTGTTAATGCCAACATTGTATTACACATGAAGAGAAATAATGTACTCTGTAAATCTAACAGGCAATTTGCGTGCGTATATGTGTGCACATACCCAAGTGTGTGGGAGAGGAGCAGTTAGACATATCTCTGCTAGCTCGCATTAATAAAATAATGAACGTATGTCGCTGCCAACAAAAAAAAACTGCACCATGCAGAATAAGTAACTGCCCTACATTGTCCTACAGTGGCCACATATGCACTGGAGGATATTTTAAGAGTGAAAAAAACAGTAATAGTTACTAACAATATTGGCCGGGTGATACTGAAACATCATTACCATCATCTTTGTCTGAGAAGTATTAGCTAGGCTGCCTGAATGTAATTTAATTTGGAGTCTTCAGCAATGTTTCTAGTCTTGACAATGAGTAGAAAACAGCACTTGTTAGGAAACGTGTTTGAAAGAGGCTGGCTCTGGCAGCAAGTGAAAACAGTTTATCTCAAAACAATTAATGGAACTGACTAAATTTGTCTTGCTTTTTGCCAATAAACAACCACTTTTTTTTGAAACAGATATAATGTCAGAAAAGCATTTAAGTTGCTTGTTAGAAATAATGTGCTTATTTCTTAATTAGACAATGTTGTGAAAGACCTGTGACCATTACTGATTCCTGTTTTCACAGATGATGAAGGTAGGACATTTTCAGACTCCAGTCTAGGAGAATTCTTTCATTCATACCTAATTTGAAAGACCCAAGCCCAAGCCCAAATGCTTTCCTTGATTTTGATCTTTCTAAAGAAATATGGGGTCTTGTCCCCTGAGCTCCTTTACATTTTTTTTGCCAGTTTCAATTTAGTCTTTCTTACTTTTAAAGACATTTTAGAAAGCTCTAATAGATACTCATTTTCCCTTGCACAATGAAATGTCCTAACTTAAACTGTTATAAACATTGAATGGCAGTATTACAAAGATGTAGAAATACAACAGCTTTGCTGACATTTATATGACAGGCCTCTGATGACAGGGAATAAAATTGATTTCCCTCTAATGCAACTAGAGCAGCCCCTTTCATCAGTGTTCTGTGCTTGTCTCCTGTTTTTGCACCTTCTCTCCCAGTTAGCTCCCTCTCCATGAGTTAACGTGATGTGACACACAGAAAAATATATCAGTTTTCCTGGCTTAGAACCTGTTGTCAAATAAAGTATCTCACTATTGGTTAAATACAAGAAAGATATAGTACTAATATGAGGTCTTATTCAGAAGTGTTGTTCAAGTAGATAGCTCTCCCTGAAAGTTGTTTGTAAGAGAACCAAAGGTTTTAACAAGTATATTATTATTCTATAAATTACAGGACTGTCTTGCAGAGTGGAGGCATGAATAAACCTGTGTTACTTGGGCAAAAAGGTGTGATGCTGACATAAATCTTTGCTTTCAAAGAAAATGGAGAGATACATGATTCATGAGAAATTAACTTGCTCAGTCATAGGAAGTGCACAGTCCAGTATGTGGACAGGTAGCATCTGAGTTCATCTGACATCAAATTAGCACTGAGGAAGGAGATTTATTGTTGGGCACAAATACTATGGCACCATCTGTTACACTCTATGACAACCTCTCCTTCTGTAAAAATACTACAAAAGTCATTTTTTTTTCTGAAATATTTATTGTACCTGATTTATCATTTTTCCCCTCTCCATATGCTGCAGGCTGTTTTTCAAGACAAATGTAAATTCAAGGAAACCTCGTTGCCCAATAACTACAACGCATATAAATCAAATGCTGAATATCAAATCAATATCAGTCATCAAATATGAATTACATAGCTCTCGGCAAACATAGGAGAGTGAAGAGAAGAAACAAGGTTTCTCCTCCCATGACAGTGACACACTTTTTGCCCAGAATGTGAACATAAGCAAAGCAAAAGATAAATCCTAGGAAAAACTGTTCCATTTTGTACATGGGAATAATCTCACAGGTGAAATATTTATACTGTTCATTGAAAGTATATATATATATGTTTATAAAATATGTATGTATATATTTGGATAAGAATATTTGTACTGGATCCATCACATAGCATATCCAATACTGTCCTGCTTCTATTCAGTACAAATTTTATTTGGCTGTGTGCTGCTTTGATTCTGAACTGATAAAAATGCAAGCTAGACTGCAAAGGGAAAAAAGTATTTGGAAGTCATTGAATGGCTGTGGATAATTATCTAACCAATCATTGACATTGACTTCAGACAATAACCCTTCACAGAGAGTTGTTTACATATCATAGGCCAAGTCTTCAGATGACATTATCTCAGCAGTTCACCCCAGCTGAGTTTATTCAGGATAACCTTGCTGAGCTAGCTGAGAAAAGAAAAAGAAAAATTACTTTCCCATTTGTAAACTGCATGTAAGTTATTTAGAAACTACATAAAGAAATTTGGGCATGGTGTTGTAAATTCTTAAGTGAAATTTCATTCAAAAAATCGCTCTATGTCTATATAAAGACACATTCATGAAAGTAGAGGAGTATCACAATACAAGGCAAAATACGGAACATTGCAAATAATTCCTCGGTGGGCCCTTCAAAGCATATTTCATCTACAAGCTTTGAAAGCATGGCAGTGAATGCCCCATACCAGGCTATGTTCCTCATATTGCTCATACGGGATACTGCAATGGAGTTGATACCAATTTATAAGGATCTTTATCCACACACAAATCCACCATTAGAAATTAGTCTTTGTTGGAATGGAATCAGGCTCTAAAGTAACCCTCAAGGATGCCGAGATGCATACACCGTAAAAGAAGAGTCTCCTGTATACTTCATTAGCTATTTCAATTCCAAAATTTTATGTTGCATATAAAATAGTGCCAAAGTTCTCATTAGTTTCTCGACACAAAAATATACCTCGTATTGTGAGTCAGTATTGACTCACATTTGAAACCGTAAATTTGCCAGAAACACAAAACAGTCCCATCCATTGTTTGTGAAATTGCTTTTATATATGTGTGTGTGTGTATACTGTGCACTATAGTTTAATGTTAATAATTTATTAAATAAACTTTTATACACCTTTTAGCAGTGTTTTAACTCCAAATCCCTATTAACAGTTGTTTTTTCATTTGCTTCAGAGTGGCTATATTGGGAAAATTAAAAAAAAGCGTTTTTATTCACCTCTTGAACCAGAGGACCTATTGGTAACTTCAGATTTCTTCCCTAGGAAGTCAAGAGAGAGTCATGCTTGTTGTGGAGAAACTGGAAGTTTCATAGAAAAGAAGGAAATGAGTCTGATCTCCTGAGGCTGATTATTGTACTCTTTTATTTGTAGTTAATATTATTGCCCTGTGGTGACTATTTTGTCATTTATCAGCTAGATCTCAGAGACAAAAAAATGGGCCTCATAGTCTCATGGTCCTGAATACAAGGATAAAACCATTCCTTAGTTATGATTGGCTTTACATTCCTCCTTATGTGAGTATCTGTCACATCCTTGTACAGCAGACCCCAAATTTTAATTGTGAAGTCACAGAACTCCTTCTCTGGAGATCTTCAAAACCCGCTTGGATGCAGTCCTGTGCCACGTGCTCTAGGTGTCCCTGCGTATGCAGGGGGGTTGGACTAGATGATCTCTAGAGGTCCCTTCCAACCCTAAGCATTCTATGATTCTATGATTCTATGAACTTAAAATATTTGGAAATCAAATAACTCTGATGAGTGACTTTTCATATCACTAGCACATTAATTGATCATGAAATGACTTTGCTTTTACTAAACATTTTCCAATGCAGAGATTTGCCAAGTTTTTTACAAACATAAACCCTGATCCTACTCATCAAAGTCTATACTTTGAAACTCTTTAAAACCACAAGACACCCTTTAAAAGACATAAAATTTCACGGTTCATTGCTTGCCCTGCTAAAACTATTCCAGGAAATACCAATGGCAGGAAAGCTGTTTAGCAGAGTGGAACACCTTGAGTGGGAAAGTCAAATGAAACAGAATTTTCCAAAATAAAAGCCAATTTTACAGCAATTTTAAGGTATGTTAAGAATTCATTTTCTTCCATGAGCTCAGTGAGCACTATGCTATTACAAATACTGCTGTGAGATTCTAAGTGATGACAAAGTGATAGAGTCTTGGGCTTGTCTTCCACAAAAAAAGCACTTTTTGTGGCACTGACAGCCTAGAGATGGTTGTTGCCAGGGGGCAGTATGCCACCTCCTGAAAATACATTTCGGGGTGGGAGGGAGCTGGGGGGGAACAGAAAAGCACATACAGGGGACCTTCGCATACATATAAACAAGTACATTGTACAAGTACTTGTACAGCACCAGCAAAATCTCTAAAATCATACAAGAGTTAGCCTCTTGTAGCCTCTACTAGAGACTGAGCCAGCTCTGCTTGTCTAGAACTCTGATACTAAAGCTTCAGCCATTTCCTCTATTTCCTGAGGAAACAAAAAAAAAAACTAGACATTCTTTTCAAACTTACCAAGAAAGTCAGGCTTTAGGCAGACATTAAACTTGAAAATATCCAACCTTGCAGACATATGTTAACTTTTGTAATCCAGGGTTTAGAAAAGTATTCTGGGGAATACTGTTTTGTACATTATAGCATTGATTCACTTTTAAAAATCAGTGATACATAGTTGCTTGAATATGCAGAATCTGGAAACTTCAGTACAGTTTTCTAGTTGAAATTTAAAAAATTCAGCTGGACAAGACACTGAGCAATCAGTTCTAGTTTTGAAGATGGCTTTGAATTGACCTACAGGGCTTCAGACATCCCTTCTTACTAATTTCATTCTAAAATAAATGATTCTATTTGGTATAAAATAGCAGTAGAATGGCAGTAGAATAGAAGATAATGTTCCAGGATTTCATGAAAAATATAGCCAAATCATTTCACCCAGGAAAAAATGACTTTCAATGAAGCAAAAATCTTTCGGGTAAGGTATTTGCGTTTTTTAGAACATGTAAATGGAGAAATTTGAAAAATGATACCTGAAAGCATTTTGTTTTTAGAAATATTTACCCTACTTGTTTAAATCAAGAAAGTTTATGTCAGAAAACAATGTAGCATTAGTTAATAGAAGCTGACAGCTGGGCCAAGCTGGGTGAGAGATTTTCATAGCTCAGGAAAACGCTACAGAATCAAAGGTTTTTGATCCTGTTGTATGTTGGTTAACCTCAGCCTTGCAGAAGTTGGGCCAATCCCCTCAGTCAAGCATGCTTTCTGGACTTGATTACGATAGTATCTGAATTGGCCTGGATAAGAACAAAACCCCATGAGCAGCTCAAAGGTTCCTCATGGGAAAGGTGGAGTCAACAGTATTTCTTTTGGTGGGAAAAGATGTCCCAGAAAAAAAGCATCCAGAGAATGGAGAACAGAGAACGTGGAGAGAAAAAAAGGGAGAACAGTGAAAAAAAAAAAAAAGATAAAAAAATAAAATCAGCAACTGACAAAAATGCAAATGAAGATACCAGACAGATTTTTTTTTCCAATACCTGTGTCTATGAAAAACTGAGTGTAAAATGAATGCGCTGTCAGGAAGAGCCAATTACAGCCCAGCAAGAGGGGTTTTCTATAAGTAGACTGTCCACTCACCATACCGTGATTTAACAAAGTGTTAAGCACAATTTCAAAGCCTACTCAGCAAGTTGACAAACCCTGAGACATGCAGACTGGGCCCTTCCTGATGAAAGAATAGCAATCATGTTGTTATGATCCTCACCACTGATTTCCTGGCTGTCCACTGGGTTTGCTCATTACCATTAGGTATATGAGATCATTATGGAAGGTACTCTTGAGGTTGGCAAGATGAGCAAGCCCTTCAGGAATCTTATTCTGCCTGGCTAAAACAGGATAATTAAAATAAATACATAAATAGATAAAAGCTAAGTTTCATTCCCACTGTTGCTGAGGAAAGCAGAGGATATTCAGTATCTTTGGCAGACATTTGGAGACCATGATCTAAAGGTATATCAGTGACTTGAGAATGCTGCTCAGTACTGGCCACATAAATTGTACTCATTAAAATAAATAAACAATAAATATATATATATATAAATAAAATAAATAATAAATAAATAAATAGAAATAAATAAATAAACAAATCTCTTCTGTGTTGTCTTTTTTTTTTTTTCATTTCCTCATTTGTTGACACAATGGAGGAAAGATCCCTGACATTTAATTACAGAGGGCATTCTTCTTGGGAAAGTGACCCTATAAAAAACTGTTATGCCTTGGAGTGCAGCAGTTTGAGCAGCTGTGTCTGGGCTCTGCTTAGAACTTTGAAATTTGATGACCTTAGTGGAAGACCCTGAGGAAACAGAGGGTGATTGCTGGTAACAGGAAAGGGGAGCTAGTCAAGGATGACTTCTGGGAGTAGCTCTAGCTGGGTGGAGCTACTGTTAATGAGCTTTTTTGGTTCCTCATGACCCTGAGGAATTGGGGGTGTTTGATCCATATGTCCATTGTCAAGGGTGGGTCAATCACCCTGTAAGTTAGTACTAGAGAGTGGCCTAGAGTGGCATAGAGCACAGCAAATGCAGCAGTTCGTGCAGAAGGAACAGGAAGTTTTTTTTTTTTTTTTTTTTTAATTGCTACAACATGCAGTAGAGCACAGTCCCCAGTAGGTGCTTGAGCTTCTACATAAGCTCTGTTAGAGTCTTTGACACAGATTGACCCTCTGACAGCAGATGTAGCTCTACAGGTCTCAAGCAGTGCTTGGTGCCTCTCCACGAGGCCTTGGCTGACAGTCAGCCTTCCTGTCATCGCTGCTCTCTGGACAAAGAGTTGCATCAGCAGGTAAAGGAATTACAGGAGGAAGTCAGCAGGCTGTGTAGTATATGGCAAGATGAGGAGATAGACAGGATATTCTTAGAGACCATTCAGCTACAGGAATCTCAGCCTCCTGCTACCGTGCAGTCACCAGAGAGCTCTGTGCCTTGTGACATCTCAGCTTGTACATGGTTGCAAAGTAGATAAAGGTTGGCAACTCATTGTTTCTCACAGCAGGAGTAAGGGCCTTCCTCCTCTTGATGACCTGTTGTTGAGGAATAGGTTTAGTCCCATCCTGGCTGACAAAGTACATGGCATGGCTTCAAGGGAAGCAACTTGGCTTACAGAACCTGTGCATGCAGGAACACCCGGAAGAAACGGTATGTGCTTGTTGTGCGTGGGTCCCTGCTGCAGATACAAGCAGATACAAGCAGATGTGCCAGCCTGACTTGCCCAGAGAGTTTTGTTACTGGCCAAGTGCGTGAATAAGGGATGTCATGGAGCCAAAGCTCCACACTATTACCCACTGCAGCTCTTCCATGTGGGCATTAATGATTCCCATGGGAAACTGAAGACCATCAAACAGGATTTCAGAACTCTAGGGATACAGATGAAGGGTCTAGGAGTCCAGGTTGTTTTCTCCTCAAACCTGGCAGTGAGGGGGAAGGAATTAAAGGAGGAGGAGATCGATTTTCCAATTTAACAGTTGGCTGCCCTGCAGCCAGGACAATTGGCTGTGTTTCGGTTTCTGTTACCATGGGATCCTGTTTAAAGACTGACAACTAATGGGGAGAGATGGGAGCCACCTCAGTAAGCCGGGTACAGGTGTCTTTGCCAATAGGTTGGCCAGCCTGGTTAGAAGGGCTTTAAAGTAAAAAACTGGGGAAGGGGAGAGTTACAGGGACAGGACGGTCAGTGTAACTTGATTCAAGTCTCAATGCCTTGATCACAATGCATAAAGCTGGGGAAGAGCATATGAGATCATTATGGAAGGTACTCTTGCGCCCCTTCTGGGAAAGCTGTAGCTCAATTACCACCTTGAAATGACTGTAAACCAATGCACACCACATGGAAAATAAGCAGGAGGAATTGGAGATCTGTCACAGGGCCATGATCTCACTGCAATCACACAGACGTAGTGGGATAGTTGGCATGAATGGAGAGAATAGGCAGAGAAGAACCTCATGAAGTTCAACAAAGGCAAGCGGAGGGTCCTGCACCTAGGGAGGAATAACCCCATGCACCAGTACTGGCTGGGGTTGACTGGCTGGAGGGCAGCCCTACAGACCTGGCAGTCCTGCTGGACAAGAAGTTGACCATGTGCCAGCAATGTGCCCTTGTTGCCAAGAAGGCTAATGGTATCCTGGGGTTCATTAAGAAGAGTGTTACCAGCAGGTTGAGGGAGGAGATCCTTCACCTCTACTCAGCCTTCGTGAGGTTGCACCTGGAGTACTGTGTCCAGTTCTGGGCTTCCCAGTGAAAAGTGAGAGAGAGAATCTCGCGAGAGAGAGAATCAAGTGTAAAGTTATGAAGATTATCAGGGGACTGGATCTCTGTCCTATGAGAAGAGACTGACAGAGCTGGGTCTGTTTAGCCTTAAAAATGAAGAGTGAGCAGAGACCTTATCAGTGTGTATAAATACCTTAAAGGAGGGCACAAAGAGGATGAGGCCAGACTATTTTCAGTGGTGGCCAGCAATGAGGCAAGAGGTAACGTGCACAAACTGAAGCACAGGAAGTTCTGCCTGAATATGAGGAAAAATGTCTCTACTGTGAGGGTGACAGTACTGGAACAAGTTGCCTAGAGATGTTGTAGAGTCTCTTGAGATATTCCAAACCTGCCTGGATGCAATCCTGTGCAATGTGGTCTAGGTGATCCTGCTTGTGCAGCTGGGATTGGACTAGATGATCTTAAAAGATCCCTTCCAACTTTAATCATTCTGTGATTCTGTAATTGGGTCTGGATTCACAAATAATTCAACAGAAGAAGCAGGGCTTCAGGCTTCCTCGTTAAGGTACATGAGTGAAGGGAGAAATAAGAATATTTTCTCGTTTTTAGATAACTGAGATAGGACTGCAACCCTAAACCCTACCCCAGCCCTAAATCTAAATAGCATGACTAACCCTAACCCATCCCAAATCTAACCCTAACTCTAATCCTAAACCTAACCCCTAAATGTATCCAATCCTAACTCTACACCCTAAATCCTAACCCTTACACCCTAAACCCTAAAACTGGTCTTACCCCTAACCCTGACCTACCCCTACCCTTACTGAATACTAAACATAACCCTAAGCTAAAACTAACAGTAACCACAAACAAACCCTAACCATATTCTTAAACCTTATCCCTAACCCTAACCCAACACTAAACTCTAATCCTAGCCCTAACCATAAGCCCTAACCTGAATCCAAACCCTAACTCTAACCCTAATGCTAAACCCTAACTCCTAATTCTAACCTAAATCATAACTATAACCCTAACCCTTGTTGCCTGACATTGGCAATCGA